>JAOVVI020000923.1:0-22120 GCA_028571085.2 Nepenthes alata | reverse complement strand
AGAGAGAGGACAGAGGAAATGCGAAGGAGAAGAGAGAGAGAGGAGGAATCGAAGCGCTCGAGTTCAAATCCGGTTTAGAGTTAGTTTGAGAAGTGATAGATCGGGCCGAGGAAAGTGCACCCATACCCTCCTCTTTCGTTTCGTTGCACTTTTGTTCCGTTTTGTTCAAGTATCCTCGTTCCGATACCTGATTAAGTTTATATTTTGTGTTATTCATGATTTGAGCATACACATATATGAATTTTATATCCGATTTCTTAGTTTAGTTTGATTTTTTCCACGTAAAACCCTAACCCATGCCCGAATGCTCTTACCCATTTATGTTTGGGGTTTTCACTTAAATTTACTTTAGAATATGGATACTCATACATTGAACATGTTAATTTATTGATTCGATATCCGATTTGATAGTTTTATATGATTTTGTACATTTGAAAACCCTAACCTGTGCCCCAACATCTTTACCAACAAAATTGAGGGTTTGTACATGATTTGGTTTTAAAACTTGAAAATCCTAACTTCATGGACGCAGGTATTCCGATTATTTGGCATTTATGTATATACATTTTGTATATGTTAATTTTACGTATTTCAGAAATATTATTGGACGTAAATTGAGATAATTATCCACATATACGTTTCATATATTATTTTGTATATGTTCTGAAAATTATGTTGCTTGTAGTTATGAAGAGATTTATTGTTCAGAAGCTCCAAAGTTATGTCCGGCACTTTTTGGTAAGAATTCCTTACATTTTCAAAGTTTATGTTGATTTAAGCATATGATTGAAATCATGTAAAGACATAAATATATAAGAAATAATTATCTGTATCCGTATCAAAGAATTATGAAAGATTTGCAAAGTATCTGAAGGGAACTCCACAATTTGATATGTTTTAGGATTCGATCTCCAGGGAGTGAGAACTTCTGTATAAGTTTCTAGTGGAATCTTCCTTTAAGAATAAGTAATTAAGAATCTAGACCAATGATTTATATTTTAGATAATAGTATTCCCTACATACCGTAGGATATAACTATGGCAAATTGAGGAATTGCTCCTGGACCACAGGAGATGCTTTGGCGATGTATTTGTTATCTATTATCTGTTTCTGGCCCTAGGCATCATGTATCGTCCACCACGGGATGTTAACGTTGCGTGGGTAGCATATCTGTTATCTGTTTTTGGCCCAAAGTATTGAGCATCGTCTGCCATGGGACGTTAACGCTGCGTGGGTAGCATATCTGTTATTTGTTTTTTGGCCCAAAGTATTGGGCATCATCTACCACGGGACGTTAAAGTTACGTGGGTAGCATATCAGTTATCTATTTTCTTACCTTAGGTATCGGGCACTGTCCACCATAGGACGTTAAAGTTATGTGGGTGGTATATCTGTTATCTATTTTCTGGCCCTAGGTATCGAGCACCATTCGTCACGAGACGTTAAAGTTGAAATTCGTAGTTAGCACCTTAGAATGTGTAGGGACATACACATTTCTTTCCTCGATTTGTTGACACCGTTAGCTGGTAAGGCCTACCAGCCCTGATCCACAAGGTAAAGAAGTTGTACATATTTTAGAATCTAAAAAAGATCAATAAATTAGGAAGGATAATGTATTTTAGAAAGTACATTTAATCATGATTTATATTTATGAATTCTCATTATATTCATATATCCCTCTTCTTCTATATTTTACATATATTGTTTGCTAACTTTTACTATATTACACTTATTGAGTATTTGTCTTACTTTTACTACTTTCTTTCCTCCAGATGAGCACGCCATTATGCTTGATCGGGCTTGGTAGGGCATAGAAGCTGGATAGGCTGCACATTTCGATGGGAGAACCTTTTGGGACTTAGCTTTGTGATTTTTATATTTGATGGAGTATTTTGTATTATTTTGATTTTGTTATGCATATTAATGTATGTGCATGATGATGATGATGATGATATTGTAAACGTAGTATAGTTTTCGCTGTATCTAATGGATGTATGTGCTTCCGCAGATTTTTATAGTTAATTATGGATACCTAGTGGCATCTTATCTGAGTCGACGTCGTACCAAGGGTTATGACATCGGTGTCGTACGTTGTAAATTGTGATTTTTTTAATCCTGTGTCGAGATGTTGTGGTTGTATATTGTACTGTACAGGGTTTTATACATATTTTTTATCAATCTAACGGACGGTTTTCTGCCAAAATTCTGCTGAATCTCGGTTAGAAATGTGGTCCGTCACTGTTGGTATCAGAGAAAGAGATGTCTTAGATTTGATCTAAATCTTGTGTGGAAGCTTAGGTTAGTGTAAGATAAAGTGGAATGTAGATGCAGGCGTAGGATGATTAAATTGGATCGGGTAGTCCTAGTTATCCTAGTTTGAATGACTTAGGCTAGAATTAAGTTAGGATCAGTAGTTAAGTTAAATTGTCTAGTTGCGGTGTCTGAGTTGTTGTTTTAATCAAGTTAAGTTGATTCACTTAGGCTAGGACTAAGTTAGAATTAGCTAGTTATTTTTGACCGTATAGTGTATAGTGTTCTGGTTAATATTTGAGTTGACCTATAATCTAACCCATATTATTTTTATTTTAGAAAGAATGTTAGTAGTTGATCATGCTGCCTAAATGAAAGCCGACACGTGGAAGTGGTCAACCACGTGATAGAGAAGCTAAATATATGAATTTGTTAGGTTTCATAACGAGACTCGAAAGTCTTAAAGTATCTAATCCGGGCAAAAACCAAGAGAGGGAGAAGTTGTAAGGTGGATACTTTGAGGATTAACTTAGATTGATCTTGATTCGAGGACTAGATTTAGGGAGGCTTGAACAGCATGGCAAGTATGTCGGATGGGGTGGAATCAGCGGCTCGAGGACAATATAACTTGGAGTCAGTTTCTTGTGCTAGTGAATCCAAGAACGGTCCTTATTCCTTGGGTCAGTCGGTCGAGAAGTCCAGTGCCATGGATCGGGGTTGTGCGGTGATGGCACAGGTGTAGAGTGTCACCTACCATGGTGGAAGGTAGGATCATCAGATTTTGGACATTTCTGTATGTGTGTTATTTTGGAATTCTGAATCTATATTTTTATTTATATTTTCAAGTTATGTTTAATTTGAGGATCTAGGCTTTGCATTTATTGTGTAGAGGTCTACGACATTTTTTAGAATTCGTAGATAGGATCAATTGGGCTGAGTTGATTGTTTTATGGTACCGATCTTTGATATGATGTTAGTGGTCATTTGGTTGGGAGGTTGCCTTGCTGGTCTGATTTGGATTGACAAGGATATTATATCTTGTAATAGTGTTGTAGAAATTTTGAGTATGAGTCAGAGTTGATCTAGGTATTGGAAAGTTAGTATCATTTTGTCTGCAA
The DNA here is from genome assembly GCA_028571085.2 of Nepenthes alata. Classification (NCBI taxonomy): domain Eukaryota; kingdom Viridiplantae; phylum Streptophyta; class Magnoliopsida; order Caryophyllales; family Nepenthaceae; genus Nepenthes; species Nepenthes alata. Next base: position 18,752 of record JAOVVI020000923.1, on the reverse strand, counting down.
GTCGTTTAATAAGGACTTGTGCCAAATCCATCTAGTATATGAGACCGCATCTGGAGATCATTTTGTTGTCACTAGGGAGTTTTGGCTATGTAAGCCTTTGAGAATGTTCTTAGAGGAAAGGATTTGGACTGCTTGATCTTTTGATTGGCAATTTGAGGTTGTGTCAAAATCAACACTGACCTTCAAAGATTCCATACAAAACCGACGAAGCATTGGTTAGGTGCCACTATGGGATGCTTTAGAATCTTTGAGGTAGGTAAGATGAACCGATGAGGTTATTTAGGGATTTCTGAGTATTTAGGTTGTCTGGGAGATGAAGGGTTAATAAGCGGGCACTGTGGATAAATAGTTGAACCGCTCAATCTTTTGCCAAGGTTTGGAGTTCTCTAGGGTCGGTTTGTATCCATAATATCGTTAATTGTGGATGATTTAGAGTTGTGCCTGAGGCAGCAATCAGGATAATGATACGATCGTTACAAGTTCCGATAATGCCATTTGGATTCGTAGTTTTATTGGCATTTCTATGAATTTTATGGAGTGGATCTTTCTGTCATACTTAGGTCAATTTTGTGGAGGCCTCATCGAGGAATTCATAGGATCATAGGGATGTATGAACTCTATTTGAGAACGGTATCATGAATTAGGAAGACCGTTGGCCATATGCTCAATTGGATAAAAGGTGGGTTTGATTAAGGATAGTGTTATGTTGGGCATGAAATTCCTTCGATAGCGTGAACGTAGTTTTGAAGAATTTGGGTGAGATGGCTCTTTTGGGAGAGGCGGATTGAGGTCACAAAAGTGTATGGTTGCCTTGGGTCTAGATGAATCCAGTATGATACTCGTTAAGTGTTCCTCGTGATTATGCAACATCTATAGGGTGTTTGGCTTATGAACAATTGACATCCATCAGGATGAGATACGTGAAGATAGTTCTCGAGGAATTAAGGGTTAATTGTTGACCATGTCGTTTCGGATAACCCCTAATGGATCCAATGAACTATAGTAGAATGCAATGTTTTGTGGAAGATCTAGGATTATGTTTTTCCTGCATCATATGTAGGTGGATGCCCTTGGGTAAGTGGGGAAGAGATCCAAGATCAAAGTTACTCCAACCGTGGTTAGGAGTTAGTAATTGAGGTCTCTACTTTGAGAACTTATAGGTATTATTTTTGAAAATAGTTAATGTAGAATGACTCTAATGATCTGAATATTTGTGTCATAAGGAGCAGACGATCATGTGACAGAGAAAGCGAGCAAATTTGCTTTAGGAATATGAAGAAGAATTTCGGTGTCTTTTATGAAAAACGAGCAATAGTGCCGATGATTTGATGTTGGCAACTCTTACCCATTTATTTTTGGGATTTTTGCTTAAATTTACTTTAGAATATGGATACCCATGCCTTGAACATATTAATTTATCGATTCGGTATCCGATTTTCTAATTTTATGTGGTTTTGTATACTTAGAAACCGTAACCCGTGCCCCGGCATCTTTACCATGAAATTGAAGGCTTGTACATGATTTGGTTTTAGAACTTAGAAATCCAAACTTCATGGACATGGGTATTCAAATTATTTAGTATTTATGTATATATATTTTATTTATGTTAATTTTACGTGTTTTTGGACTATTAGACGTAAATTGAGATAATTATCCACATGTACGTTTCGTATGTTATTTTGTATATGTTTCAAAAATTTTGTTGCACGTAGTTATGAAGGAATTTATTATTTGAAAGCTCTAAAGTTATGTCCGGCGCTCTGTGGTAAGAAGTTCTTACATGTTCAAAACTTTATATTAATTTATACATATGATTCAAAGCATGTCAAGACATGAATACATAAGAAACAATTATATGTATTCGTATCAAAGAACTATGAAAGATTTGCAAAGTATCTGAAAGGAACCCCATAATTTGATATGTTTTAGGATTCATTCTTCAAGGAGTGAGAACTTCTGTATAAGTTTCTGGTGGAACCTTTCCTTAAGAATAAATAATTAAGAATCTGGACTAATGATTTGTATTTTAAAGGATAGTATTCCCTGACATGTCTTGTGATATTATGGCAAATTGAGAAATTGCTCTTGGGCCATGGGAAATGCTCTAGTGGTGTATCTGTTATCTGTTATCTATTTCTAACCCTAGGTATTGGGTACCGTCTGCCACGGGACGTTAAAGTTGCGTGGGTAACATATATGTTATTTGTTTTCTGGTCCTAGGTATCGGGCACCGTCCGCCATGGGATGTTAAAGTTGCATGGGTAATATATTTGTTATCTATTTTCTAGCCCTAGGTTTCGGGCACCGTCTACCATTGGATGTTAAAGTTGTATGAGTAATATATCTGTTATCTATTTTCTAGCCCTAGGTATTGAGCACCGTCTGCCCCAGGACGATAAAGTTGAGATTCGTGATTAGTGCCTTAGAACGTGTGGGATATACATATTCCTTTCCTCGATTTTTTTACACCGTTAGCTGGTAAGGCCTATCGGCCCTAGTCCGCTAAGTAAAGAAGTTATGCATATTTTAGAATCTAAAGAAAGATCAGTAAATCAGAGAAGATAATGTATTCCAAAAAGTATATTTAATCATGATTTATGTGTATGCATCCTTATTATACTCATATATCCATCTTCTGCTGTATTTTGCATATATTATTTTCAACATTTGACTATATTATATTTGTTGAGTATTTGTCTTACTCTTACTACTTTCTTTCTTCCAAATGAGCACTCCATTATTTCTAATAGGGTTGGGTAGAGTATAGAAGCTAGATAGGCTGTAGATTTCAATGGGAGAACCTTTTGGGACTTAGCTTTGTGATTTTTGTATTTGAAGAAGTATTTTGTATTATTTTGAGATGGTTATATATATCGATGTATGTGCATGATAATGATGATGATGTTGTATATGTAGTATAGTTTTTGCTATATCTAATGGATGTATATGCTTCCATAAGTTTTTATGATTAGTTATGGATACCTAGTGGCATCTTATATGAGCCAACATCGTACTTGGGGTTATGACATCGATGCCGCATATTGTGAATTGTGCTTTTTTTGGATCCCGTGTTGAGATGTTATGGTTGTATATTATACCGTACAGGATTTTGTACATGTTTTGTATCAGTCTGATGACAGTTTTTCTGCCAAAATTCTGTCAAATTTTGCTTAGAAATGCGGTCCATCACATTGTGTGACTTAGGTGTCTGATATGAATTAATGGATATGACTTGCAAGTTGAATTAGTGTGCAAGTAAATGGTTAATCAGAGTACCGCGGTGATAACATATGGGCCTGTGGCCCAAGGATTTCAGGATAAGGTTGAGATTCCATGTGAGCAGTCATTTTCAAGGCTTAGGATGAACTGAAATAAAAGTTCATTGGCTCGTTTGAGGTATTGAACTAAGTCAGATGAATAGCCAATATAATTTGGGTTGCCTTCAAATTTGGTGGATTACCATAAAGTCTCCCGTGTATCGATGATTGAGGAAGTAAATAAGTGATCGGGTTAAGCTGTTTTGGAGATTAGGAAACTGTCTTATGATAAGGCTCTAACCTAGATTTGGATAGGAAGTATTAGACATTGGAAATTATGATGATTCATTTGTTTAAGACCTTCTAGAATAAGTCATTTGATCAAGGATGTAACATGGGATCATGAAGAAAATATTCTGTAAAGATTTTTTCCAATTGTTGAATTTTGATGTTCATTAAATTCTGAAGACAAAATTTTTATAAGTGAAAAAGAATATAATATTTTAAATTTTTTTCCGATTTAATTAGAATTATTTATTTATTTGGATAATATGGATATGATAAAAATTAATTAAATATTATGAGATTTTGATGAATGATCAAAATTGTGGAGTGGCGCTCGGAGCATGCCCGTGCTGTTATCCGAGCACTGATTTAGATTTTAGAATAAAAAAAAGTAAAAATAAAAAATGTATATGTAATAATAATAATAATAATAATAATAATAATAATACTAATATAAGTAAAAGAAAAAAAAGAAATAAAAATGTGTATTAGGAGAGTTTCGGGGAGAAAGAAAGAAAACAGAGGAGAGAGAGAGAGAAGAGAAATATGAGAGATTGAGGCTCTCGGGTTTGATTCTAGCATGCAGCTAGTTAGAAAAGTGATAAATCAGGCCAAGGCATATGCACTCATACTCTCCTCTATTTATTTACACTTTTGTTTCATTTTTTTCAGGTAATCTCTTTCCGATACTCGATTAAATTTATATTTTATATTACCCATAACCTAAGCATGAAAATACATCAATTTCAAGCCCGATTTTATGGTTTTGACCGGTTTTTAAACGTGAAACTCTAACCCCGCGTCCGAACAATTTTACCCGATAATGTTAGAACTTTTGTATAAAATGGCTCTAGAATATGATTACACATGCCTCAAATACGTTAATTTATCAATTGGGTGTCCAATTTAATAATTTTATGCGGTATTATATTCACTAAATCATAACCCACGCTCCCTTTGATTTTACCCGAAATAATTATAATTTATACATGATTTGATTTTAAAAATTTATAACCCTAACTTATGGACGCAGTGCTCCATATATTTGGTATTTATGCACATATATTTTATATATGCTGATTTTTTATATTTCAAAAATATTGTCGAATATGATTAATGATGTTTGACCGTATTTATGTTAAATATATTAACTTGTATATGTTTCAAAAATTATGTTATATGCATTGTGAAGGGATTTGTCATTTGGTAGCTCTAAAGTTATATTTGGCTAATTATGGTAAGAATTTCTTATATGCCTCAAGTTTTACGGTAATTTGTGCATGAAATTATAAGCATGTGAAAACATGAATTCATGATAACTGATTATCCGTATTCGTATCAAAGACTTTTGAAAGTTATGTTTAGCTTAATGTGAAAATAACTTTTGAATTCTTTTAAGCTCTAAAGGAAATTATGCATGAAACTTAAGATCACGTGAGGATTTAAGTTCACAAGGAGTATGAAAATATGGATCTGAATATACTTATGGAAAAAGAAATTTTGGAGGAATATTCTATAATTAAATGATAACTAATGAACCATTCTCCAGCAGAGTAGAAACAAAGAATTTTGGGTTTTAGAGCAGAATTTTCTAAGAATATAAGGAACTAAGAATTTGGACCGATGATTATTTAACAGATAGTATATTTTAACATACCTTCGTATATTATAATGGACGATCATTGTCTGTTTTGGTATCACGTGCGGCTATTAGCCCCGTCCATAGGGATTAGATATAGACAGCCCACCTCTTAGGCTTGAATAGGATGAGACAGGTTTTGATTGTGTAGGAGTAAACACAATCTAGGTTACGACCGATCGCTCATTTAGTAAGTATGGCTTACTAACCCTAATCCCTAATGAAATAAATTTTTGGTATGATTTGATGATTAAGAAAAGAAAATGAAATGAACTAAAGAAATTTGGAATGACTTATAAGAGCATTCTTTTCTGAATCATATTTTATGATCTTATATGCATCTCTATTCTCTCCTATATGCATTATTATGATTTTGAATATGAAATTTGCATGTTTCTTGTTGTATATGTACCTTACTGAGTATTTGGCTCACCCTTACTACTTTCTTTTCTCATATGAGTATGAGTTTGCACCCGATGAGGTAGGGTAGAGGATTTAAGTCGACTAGGTTTGAAGACATGGAAGATGACATTATGGACTTAGTTATGCAGTTTTATGCCTTTTAATGTGATATTTTATATTTCTGATGGATTTTATGTATAGATGCATGCAAATGATGATGATATAACCGTAGTATAATTTTTACTGTATTGATAAATGTATATACTTTCACAGGTTATTATAGTTAGTTTGGATACCTAATGGCATCTATTTTGAGCCAACATCGTACCGAAGTTATGACGTTGGTGTCACATGTGGTTTTGTTGCTTTTGAATCCTGTGTAATGAATTATAGATGTGAATGTTGTACCGTATAGAGATTTTGTGTATGTCGTATTAAGCTAACGACTGTATTACAGCCAAAGCTCTACAGAATTTTCAGTTAAAATATTGTACGTCACATAGAGTACATAGGTGGCCAAACATGCTGGCCTAATTTTCATTTGATATAGCTTAAGGTTATCCGAAGTATGTATGGCCCTTTCTCAAAATAGTCTTTAAATAATCAAAACTCAAATTTGATACATATTTTGTATTTCTGCATAGATTTGGATATTTGGATTTGGATTTCAAACTTAGATTTGATATTCACCGATTTTGCCCATAGATGGATTTTGGTATGTCTCGTACATTTAATTTTAAATATATTTTTTGATACTGACCTTTGGACTATTTATTGTGGTGTTGCTTTGACTCCTTCACATGCTATTAAATCATTCGACTTTCGAATTCTACCATGGATCACAAGCTGATCGAGCCTTGGATTTGGAGTTGAACTTGGACTTGGACTTGGACTTGGACTCAGACTCGGACTCGGACTCAAACTCAAACTCGGACTTGGACTTGAACTCAAACTTGAATTTGGATTAGCTACATCCCAATGAGGACTATTTTCTGATTGGATATTTATTTTTAATTTAGATATTTAATTTAAGTACAAGACTATTATTAGATTTTGATCTTGAATTTTTATTGGATTTATTATATCGGCGATTTAAATTTATTATGTTATTTAATTGGATATTTATCCATTTGATCATCTCACTGATTTATTGGACACTTTTTGTTTAAAAATGATACTTGTTGAGCATTCTACTCATATTTTTTATTTTATCCCTTTAGAGTAGCGAGATTGGCTTATATTGCAGGAGCAGATTGTGTTTCAGAGTAGTATCATATTCTCTGGTGAGTATTAGATTTATTTAGATTATGATATCGCCACATGCATCATTATATTTTATAGATGGATTTTACTTAGATTATCCTTGGATGTTGGAGTCGGCCGAACATGGGCATTTGGATTGTATATTGAGAATTGTTAGGTTGGTTTCATTATGTGGATGAGTTATTATTATTATTTAGTTATCTCTCTTATGATTGTTTAGAACAGATCATGTTTATTTTGTCCGAACGGATATCCAATGAGATCATGTGTGGGTCAATTTTTGATTCTATTTGTATATTTGGTTTGTCACATCCATGATTGGATGTATAAGAATAATATTTAAAATTTAATTAATTATTTAATTGACTAACTTGGTTCGAATTCATGACATGATTTGAATATATTCTTTAAGGGTCCATTGAGATTTTGGAAATGAAAATTGAAAATGCATGTCTAATTTTAATTTTGGCAAAATTGAAATTGTGTATGATTCTTATTCTCTTATTTAAATTGTATAATAAAGTATTATTTTAAGAGAAAAATAAAGTTAAAATATGATTAAAATTCTAATCCATATATAAAAATTAAAAAAATATATATAGTAATATAATATAAATTCTAAATTTATAATGTTTAAATTTGTTATTATATAATTTATATTTATATTATTTTAAGAATTTTGTAGACAATTGTTTGTTAGATTATTGGTATTCAAGCCTTTGATAGTATGTTAATATAATTTTTAAAAATAAATAAATAATAAAGCTATAATCGGCCCAATCTATCCTATCCAAACAATTGAAAGTGTTTTACCCAATGGGAATCTATCCTTTTCTAATTTTATTACACTTAATTAATATATAATTATTGATCTCAGAATATCGAATCTTTATTCTATCATGGAAATATTTATGCTAATGGATAGATACATCTAAATATATTTTTATTATACTATAAAAACCTATCCTACACTACTTTTTTATTACATTGAATTTAAAAGTAAATCAGAATTTTAATTTCATTTGATAACAAATAATAAAATTTAAATCAGCCTTAAATTTTGATTCCATTTCCATTTTATGGTCTAATTCTTGAACCAAACATGATCTAATGAACCAAACACTATTATTTATCATTATATATTATGTTGTAAATAGTGCATCATTAAAGATTAAAGAAAGGCAATGAGCAATCAATACTATATCTCCAAAGATAAATATAATATTGATTAGGTATAGTACATAATCGTCTTTGAGTCCCCAACTCTTATTCAGGATTAACGACAATATTATTAGAAAATATTTTTACATTTGCCTATATTTTATTAAAAAAATTATTAGGTTTTGAGTCACTCTCTTAAGAATTCCACATCTAATAAACGGATCATCTAGAGAATTAGGAGATGTTTGCAATAAGCGTGCTCGAGTGACATTGCTTACTAAAGATCACAAGATAGTCGTGTAAGGTTCACTTGAGCACAATTATTCATGGGAAGTTTTGCGATAAAGGCAGTTCAAAATAATTTTAGGTTTCTATTTATAAATTTTGATATCATCAGAATAATTTAGTGTCAATTTAAAAATAATGGTAATATAAATTTAAAAAAAATGATATTTTTGAAAATTAGATTTGATACTTAATGGGTGTCTTAGCTACACTTATATATATTTCGGGTAGAAGCCGCACACTTGATGTACGCCTTTAAGGTACCCGTGTGTGCTCATGGAAGATTAGTGTTGCATGATGCGCATATATGTGTTTTGGATAGATTGAGTGGCACCTAATATGTGCCTATGTAAAACTCATACATAATTTGGATAAAATGTTAGTACCTAAGTCGCATTTGATGCGGTGTTCGTACACACCTGAAGATTGTGACTGGCATATGATATGTGTCAGTTTGGCACTTATGTACCGATTTAGTTATATAAGTAGCAACACACTATTGGGTTATTTTCATACAAAAAAAAAGAGAGAGAGTGAGAAGAGAAAATAAGAAGAAGAAGAAGAGAAGAAGCGGAGGAAGGATATTATAAAGGTTTTTTAAGTCAAATCTAATAGATTTAAAGGTTAAAATAAATATTTTAAACTCTTTCTTTAGTTTATTTGTAAATCTTTAGATTTTATTCATATTTCTTGTTTTGATATGCATGCATGTGGCACATTAACCTCCCACTTTGAATATTATTGTATGTATGTGATTTTTATCAAAAGTTTTAAATTTTTGTTTAGATTTTATCAAAGATTTAAAAGATTCATTTGTTTCTTACTAAATAAGTGAATATTTAAATTATTATTTTCACATATATGAATATTTAAGGAATAAAAATTATAAAAGTGTGTATTTGGGCATAACATGTGATAGTCCATAAATGTATGTCAGATTGGACTTTATTTTATTATTTCATGTCAGATTTATACTTTCTTACCGGAAGAAAAGTTTTATAATTTTTTTTATAGAGAGAAAAAATTTTGAGCCTTTTCTTATAGGTCCCATGATTTATTTTTTTAGGAATCATTGTAAAAAATTGAGTGGATTAATATATTCAAATATTCTAATATATATCAGATAAATTTATTAACTATACCTAACCTCATTTATTATAAAAAAAAGTGACATTTAACCTCATCTTTATGAAATAATATATAGATAGTCTGTCTATGGGTCTAAATAATAGCAGTTTGGCCCTAAAGTTACTGTAAAGATATATAACTTTTCATTAAAATTTATGATGGAATGAATTTTTTTTTCCTCAGAAACTTCCGTCGAGACAGAAACAGAAATTAAAACCATAAATTCAAAACATATAATTACTGCAGAATTTTCAGTAGAGTTTTCTCTATAATTAGATAGAAACCTAAAGTACAACTTGTATCAAATAACTTAAATCAAGCACACAACTATGCAGATATCATCATTTGATCCTACAATACACATTCACAGGATCTCTGACTGCCATCTCATCCATGGCTCAAATCTAGTCATATTCATTATGTCAGAATCATAAAAGAGATGCCATTTAAGACCTCTACAAAATCTGAAAAACATATAGCGGAAGCAGTACTATAAACCTACGAAAATATAAATTACTATTCCATCACATACGTACTATATACAATATATCCATATACATAAAACCATATACATAAATCCATGTACAAAACCCAGTAATTACATTCAACTGTAATCTTCCAAGATCTCCAAAAAGACTTCAAATCTCCAAAATCAATAGGCTAAACTTCAATTATTCCTTCCCATCCGATACCAACTCTACCGTCTATCTGGAGGGGAAAAATAGTAATTAATGAGCCAAAACTCAACAAGGTACATGCATACATGCAATAAATCCTGTTATGCAGAATAGTTATGCAGATATGAAAATATTCAGAAGCAGAACAAGATATGAAAAACAGAGAAAGTATAATTTGACAATAATTAAGCTATAGAAATCAGAAATCGGTATTATCATGCTTCAGAAAGGAGAATCAATCTCAACTTTATAATTTATAGCAAATTCCTTTTTCTATCAGTAAAGGACCCTACCAATAGACTCTACTAGCGGAAGGGGCGAATAATCGAGGATAGATTGTGTTCACTCCACACAATCAAAGGCAAGAAACAGAAGAATCCCATCCCATGGGATCATAACAGGAATACTGGCAAGTAACAGTAACTAACCTCTAGATTAATACCCTGAGGAAGGGCAGACCACGTATAATTTTATGGACAAAATTATCCTCGATTACCACCATAACGTTCTAAGGAATACTGGAGAACCTAACCTAACTACATATCAATCCCGGGTCCTAAGTAACAGTATCAGAAATATATTTCCTTATCATTTCTTAACTGAAAACCCTTTTTAGTTTCAGAAGTCAGTCAAAATTTCACAGTAACTCTTCAGATTTATTTTCAGAACAGGCAGTAACAGCTTATATCATTCAAAAATTTAGCAGTATAAATCTGTGCAGATTTTTCAAACAGGAATCACATACTGGACATTATCACGTGACAAATTAACTTTTATATAACAGAAATCTTGGATTAAAATCATTAAATTCCCTCATTTTCGCACTTAGGGTTTCACTAAACATTTTGGATGACAAACGAACACCGAACACATGTATTTACATAAAATCAGAAGCATATATATCAATGTATACTAGTAAACACAAAATCTGCCTCATTACTTAGGAGAAATAGGAATTATTTACAGTAAATATGCAGAACCATAGATTTAAAGCATAAATACCATGTTTGAGATGTTAAAACACTGTAAAAATAGTAAATAATATCCGAAATATACTTGCCTGAGTTTGATCTACCGTTATTTTTATCTGGATCGGATCGGAACGAGCAATTTCTCCTTCCCTCTTATCTTTTCCCCTCCTTTTCCCTCGTGCTGCTGTTGCAGCTCTGAACATCCCCTCCCTTCATTTTATAACAAAAATGAATCAGAATGCGAGGGGTTAAAATTGCACCTGTGCTGGGGCGTGCAACGAGTGCGCGGCGAGTGCACTGTTGCTGCCCGGCGCTCGCTCGAGCGCGCCTGGCGCCCGGCGAGTAGGTGAGTTCTGGATTTTGCGCTCGCTGTTGTACCTCATGCGCACGGCAAGCGCCACCCTGCTGTTTGCTGAACTTTGATAATTTTTTCACTTTTTACTTCCAATCATCATTCTTTCATGCATATTTAACCTCATCTTGATTATTATAATTTTTTTAATCCCAAATTTTCTTATTTTGGGTCCGAGACTTCACACACCCAGACCACGCATACTCACGCTGCAATACACACAAAGCAAAGACACTATATCATCTTCATAACCATGCCAATTGGTGTACCCACGTATTTATACATGTATATGCATATATCTTTTGGACACATACATACAAAATTCTACCAAATGATTTGAATGATAACACATTGAGCCCGGTTGCTTTGTTCTACTAGGGAGTTTGATTTTCCACCCTAATAAGAGAAAATTCTAGGCTTTCGGATTCAAACGATGAAGATAAGAGATTGATAGAATAAACTTACTAACTATAATGCCCGAATCGTCATGGTACCCTCGGATTTCTTTGGTTTCCATGGCCCCCTCTGTTTTTCCTCAAATCTCGATTTACCAAAGCAAAGTCACAATTCCCACACAATCAAGGCATGGAACTATTTGCTTGCAAAATTGGAAATTTTACTTACAAAATGACGGGGTTCAAATCTTCTTGCCACTGTCGAGTCACCGGACCTAGCTAGAATATTGAAACAGACCATGGTGCTTAATTTCTTACGACGATAGCAAGTCCTCCAAAATTAGGAGGTCTAACATGTAAGTAGTACTTTAGAACTCCATTAGACAAATTACTAAGCCCCAATTCATCATTAAGCCCAAGGTGTCAGTCGTTTTCTCACAGGGTCATGGCTTTGCATTCGGTTTCTGATTTGCAACCTTAAAGGTTTCACAGATTTTCCACTAAATCAAGGCAAAAAATCAGAGAATCGACAAAAACAAGGATAAAGGAAGGGTTTATTTTGTGAGGTAGGAAGTTTACTTGCCTCAAATTTTCTCTTTCACTTTCCGGCAACAGCGGTGATGACAACCTGTTCTTTAATTCGTGCATTGCCCTTCCCCTAATCCTACTGCCTCCTTAAGTAATGAAGAGGCCGGTTAGGGTTTTGCCCAATATTTTCGTATGAACTGATTCCCTCTCCTTCCTTGCTGGTTTCGTCCACGGCTTCCCCTCTTCTCCTTTCCTTCGTCTCCTCTTTCCTTTTCTTTTCTCCCTTTATTTCCTTTCTTCTCTTCTCTTCCTTTCTTTCTCTCCCTTCCTACTCTCCCATCGTCCATTATTATTATTATTATTATTATTATTATTATTATTATTATTATTATTATTAACGTTAATATATATATATACACGTGTCACTATATATATTCATTAATATTTTAATTTTAGTATTTTAACTTCATTATATTTTCAATCAACACATTTTGATATACTAAGGCCCACCTGTTATATTTTAATTTAGTTAGCTTGGTTCGTAATTAAATTAACTTAACCTAACTCACTAATTAATCTAAATTTAAATTAGTGGCCCAAGCATTTATATCTAAATCCTTTGATTTAGTTATTCTAACTTATTAGGCCAACATATTAGTCCAACTATATAATTTTTAAGCCCAAAGGTGATTATGAATTATTAAGTAAGACAATCAATGCCAGTCGTTGACCGGACAAAAGGCCAATGAGCCAGTAAAAGCTCAAGGGCAGGATGGCCCACTCAGGAACAAGATGGCCAATGCTTCCGTTGACCAAAAGCATGACCAATAGACCGATTGAAAACCAATCCTCACATGGCCCAAACTCGGATTGGTCCATGTGTTCGTCTTCATACCACAACAATCTTCTCCCCTGATTTCGCGCTCTTCACAAAAGGTAATCTCCATTATAACAGCTGCATTAAGGATCGACTCGCATCCCTGGAGGAAAGTGCCTGAATCTTCCTCCTATATGCAGTAAACCCTAACGGTTATAAAACACAAATGGAAGACAATCAATCCAAGCGACCGTTACTACCATTAAGGCTCCACGCCAGAAAAGGCAGTGATCCAAACAGAGCGCGGGAATCAAGCCCTTCTGCACAAGGCAGGCATCGCAGCGTAATGACTATATAAGGCCATGGAGTTTTCACTCCAAGGAAGGTCTTCCCTTACACATAAAACGCTCTCATTTGTCCACAAAAGACCTCTACTGTAAAAGCTCTCATGCTTTTCGTACTCGAACGCTCTCTTTCTCTCTCTTTGCCACTACGTTTCCAGTAAACACAGTGCTCAGAGCCAACACTCCTCCTGAGAAATCCAAGCCTCTCTCCACAAGAGCATTCACCAATCATAAATACTCTCTGCATTCTCATTGCATCCTTTACTTCCTCCTTCTTAAACTGAAGGCTATTTACTGACTTGAGTATCAGAGTCTTTTTAGTGGGATAACTTTTTACCATCACCTAACCTTGTGTTATTAGTTGTGGTATGCAGGATTTAGACTCAGTGAACGGAGCTAGACTCAAACAAATGACTTAACCAAAACCTATTCGAAACTTGGATCCATGACTCATCATTGGCGCCGTCTGTGGAAAGCTTACAAAAAGCAAACTACTTTTCTCCAATACCTCTCTCTCAGCTTCACCTTTCAAGTCGATACTGTCAATCAGAATGATGAACACAAGAGTACAAGCTAATGAGCCTGCTAGAGATGTGGCCTTACCCGACCAGGACCATGCTACTGGTAACATGGTCAACGGGGTACCCGCCCCATTTTTCTAAAATCTGGCAGAATAGATGAGTAACATGAATCAAATGCTCATGATACTCTACTTATGCTAGGAGAACGCACCGTAGAGGGCTCTGCTCCCAGTGGTCCCCGATCCAGCCTTTCGGAGAGGAGGCTAGAAGAAGAAGAAACTAGCCAAGAAGACCAAGACGTCGGCTAACACTTAGACCCCGGAGGACTCACACGCCCGAAGTTGTCCAAGGCTTGAAGGATGTTTGGGCAGTAAGACTCCGGAGGAGAGTCCAGAACGAATGAACCTCCAATACTCTCGGGCAGAGATCAGGCCCCAGGTTCGGGAGGGAGCCTCCCAGGTCGTTAGATCCACTGGTGGGCGTAGCCGGCCGGCTATGCACCATCCCAGAGAAAGAGTGAAGTTGAGAACTTACCTCAACTCCAAGAGATCTGGCAATGCTGCCCAAGCAGATCCAAGAGTGGAGAAGATCTGGAACTGCGTGTTCAGGGATGATGAAAACGCTATAGATCTGGACAAATCTCCTTTCATGACGAAGATCTTGAACCGTCCCATGCCGACAAAGTTTAAGAGGCTAACTCTGGACTCTTACGATGGGAGTGCTAATCTCATGGATCACCTTGTCCATTTTCACACCTAGTTGAGTCTCAAGGGTTGGAAGATGTAACAATGTGCTGCTGGTTCCCCTTACACTGAAGGTAGACGCCCGCATCTGGTTCCATCACCTCCCATTAGATTTGATCTGGAGTTTCAGGGAGCTCACTGATCTCTTCTTGGCACAGTACACTTCTAGTAGCCGAGAAGAGAAGTAGCCATGGTATCTCTCCCACATCAAGCAGAGGCATGGAGAGAACCCAAGAAAATTCCCGGATCATTTTGTGGTAGAAGCCAGAAGGATTCCCAAGCTCATGGAGCAGATGAAGCTTAGCAGTTTCATCTCTGCACTCACATACTTGACTTCTTTAGGCACTTGGCACATAAGAATTTGCAGACCTTCCGGAAAGTGAAATCTATCACCATGGCTTACGCAGAGCAGAAGAGGCCAATGAGGCTAAGCATCCTGAGCAGAACAAACAACCTCGCTCTTTCCCAGCTGAGGGAAAAAAGGAAGCACAACGGCGACAATCATCCCTGTAGAAAACACCATAGGACCGCAGCACCAGAGTGAAGGGACTACAGGTTGATCAACCTGACACCCCTGATCGACACTTGTTCGAATGTCCTCATACAAATCGGTGGTGAGAAGTTCCTTAAGTGGTGTAAACCACTTAAGAAAGCGGAGGGAGGAAATCTAGCTCGATACTGTGATTCTCATCGATCTTTTGAACACTCCACAGATGATTGCGAGACGCTTCAGTGGGAGATCGGGGAGTCAATCAGGAGGGACCACCTCACCAGGTACATCAAGAACCCTAGTCAGGGCTTTGAAACCTTAGGCGGAGAGGGGCTAGAGCCTTCTCAGCCACGGAATCAGGTCACGGCAAGAGTGGTTAATATGATTATAACCTCACCGACCAAGACCCCAGTGGATTGCAAGGAACAGCAAACTGGGCAGAAGAAGCAGTGCACTGAAGACAACGTCATTAGCTTTAGTGATAATGACTTGGAACATGTAATCTCCCCCCATATAGATCCCCTTGTATCCACACTCATTTCAGACGATAGTGTCGACTACCAATTGAAACGAGTATTCGTTGATCATAGAAGTTCCCGTGATTTGCTTTACCTTGAAGCATTTTTTAAACTTGGTTTAAAATAGAGCTAGTTAAAACCTGCCAAAGGCCCACTGTATAGCCTTGATAACGAGCCAGTGCACGTCCAAGGGACGATCCAATTGGAGGTCACCCTTAGCACATACCAAAAAATGACGAGTCATACACTCACCTTCTTGGTTCTTGACTTGCCTTCCGTATATAATGCTATACTAGGCCGCTCGTGCCTAATAGTATTTGGAGCCATTACTTCAATACCACACCTCAAAATGAAGTTTCTGATAGCTTGTGGTATAGGAGAAGTGCTAGGTGACCAAGTCACTAGGCGAACATGTTACATGTCCCAGATTATACCAAGGGGAAACACCAAGATGGTAGGAGAACTTGACCATCAAGACGAAACAACCCTGCAGCAAGCACAGTTGGTGAGGCAACTAACCTAATTCTACTGAACTCGGAGGACCCGAAGAGGTGCATGCAGATCAAAGGCTAACTCATTGGGGCACTGTGCGACTAGCTGATCACGTTCTTATGACAGAACGCTGACGTCTTCGCATGGACACCCGCTAACATGCTTGGGATTCTGACCGGAGTAATGGTCCATAAGCTGAGCCTTGATCCCAACCTCAAGCCCATCAAGCAGAAGTGGAGGAACCACTTTGTAGAGAAATTAATCGCCATCCAAGAGGAGGTTAAGAAGCTATTGGATGCCGACTTCATCAGAGAAATCTAATACTCAGACTGGCTTTCCAACATCGTCCTGGTAAAGAAAAGCAACAAGAAGTGGTAAATGTACGTCGACTTCACTGACGTTAACAAAGCTTACCCAAAAGATAGCTTTTCGTTACCTAGGATTGACCTATTGGTGGATTCCACATCTCAACACAAGCTACTGAGCTTTATGGATGCGTACTTGGGCTACAACCAGATCCGGATGAGCCCAGAGGACAAGAAGTACACCTCGTTCATGACGGATCAAGGCACTTATTGTTATAAGGTGATGTCTTTTGGTTTAAAGAATGCGAGTGTCACTTACCAGTGGTTCATGAACAAGATGTTTGAAAAGCAGATTGGCCGCAATATGAAGGTGTACGTCAATGACATGGTCGTCAAGAGTAGGACCATGAGTAACCATATTTGCAATCTAGCTGAGTCCTTCGAGGTACTTCACGCATACCAGATGAAGTTGAATCCTTCCAAGTGCGTCTTGGGAGTATCCTCAAGAAAATTCTTGGGTTTCATCGTCTCTCAAAGAGGAATCGAGAAAAACCTGGAGAAGATCAAGGCCCTCACAAACATGACTCCGCCACGGAGTGTTAAAGATATCCAGCAACTAACCGGATGACTGACAGCTTTGTCCCACTTCTTAGCCAAGTCGAAAAATAAGTACCAGCCTTTCTTTAAGGCTCTAAGGGAGACAAAAGCAAATGGATTTCACTGGATAGCAGAGTGCTAGGCAACCTTTGACAATTTGAAGCAATATTTGACTAGTCCACCATTGCTGACGTCACCCAATGATGGAGAAGAGCTATATCTCTACCTGGTAGTGTCAAAAGTAGCCTTTAGCTCCGTCCTCATATGCCAGAACTTTGACACTTAGCAGCCAGTTTACTATGTGAGTAAGATGTTGACCGGTGTAGTGACACGCTACCTACGTGCAGAGAAGTTAGCCTTGACACTTGTCTTCTCCACTCGAAAACTGAGGCCTTACTTTTAGGTTCATCACGTAGTCATCCTGACCGACCAGCCCCTAAAGAGAATTTTTTGAAAATTTGATATTTCTAGACTGCTGGAAAGTGGGCTATCGAATTGGGAGAGTTTGACATTGAATTTTAACCTAGACTAGCCGTCATGGGGTAGGCTCTGGCCGATTTTATCGTCGAGACCACACACCAATTCTTGAAGAACAGCCCGTTGAGGACGTAGAACAACACGGGCAAGAGCCAGAATGGGTCCTCAACGTGGATGAATCGTCTACGGACTTAGGCAGTGGTGCCGGAGTAGTCCTAAGAACCCTTGATGGGTTTAAGGTAAAGTACTCCCTTAGGCTCAACTTCCCGACCACTAACAATAATTTCGAGTATGAAGCCCTGTTAGCCAGGCTAAGACTAGCAAAAGAGTACTCCGTTAGGCGGCCGACCGTCTACAGCGACTCAGAGCTGGTCTTCAACTAGGTTAACAAGCATTTTGAGGCGTGCAACCCTCACTTGGCCAAATACTTGGCCAAGGTGAAGGATGCCACCCGGAGATTTGATAGGTTAACCTTGTTTCCAAAACTGAGAAATGGAAGGCCGATCAATTTTCCAGAGTAGCGATGACCGAAAACCTAGAACAGTACTGAGGGACATGTGGGAGGTCCTGAGAGCTCCCAGCAATGAGGAACGGGAAGCGATGCAAATCTCTGACATAGAAAACCGGATGACACCTTACCAGAGATATCTAGTGGACAGAGCACTACCAGATGACGTTGATGAAGCCAAGCGGATCATGGTCGATGGATGGCTATATCACCGTGGCTACTCGACTCCGTAGCTCCGGTGCTTAACTCCTGAGGAGGCCGACTATGCCTTGAGTGAAATCTACCTTGGGATATGCAGATTGTATATCGGCGGCAAGAACCTAGCATTCAAGATATGCATCAAGGTTACTACTGGCCGACAATAAAGAAGGATGCACTAGATGTGAGGACCCGAAACCGAATATATAATAACTTGATGTGATTAAGGTGGTTAATATCAATAAGAGGCTATGCATGTAGTAAAAAAAAATGGAAGTTAAACGTAAAAGGTTGGGAAATGCCCGAAATTCAGCAAGCAGCTGGCGGCCGCTCGCTAGTCGCTCGAGCCGTCCTATCGGGCGGCGAAAACCAGTAGCCTACCCGCTCGATGCACGCTCG
>JAOVVI020000922.1:0-27073 GCA_028571085.2 Nepenthes alata | reverse complement strand
ACTTTTAATTCCTTATTTTAGGATAAAGGAATTTTTTTTTTTTTTTTTGTGAGAGGGCGAACTGAAAATACATGCAAATTTTTATTATTGTAAGATGCTAATTGACTATAGGAATAAACATGTTAAATAACCTTTGGTTAAACTTGTTCTACCAAACATGAACAAAAGACTCAATTACATAAATATTCGAAAGTTTTACCGAATATGAAATAATTAAACTTGTTATACACTCAGGCCCACATTATTAAAAATAAATAAATACAAATCCCTTCATATTAAAAAAAAATTGACAAATTCAATATGTTACGTTCCGAATTTTGAGATCCAGTGCAACACAGATGTATGGGGGTGTGAGATTGTAAAGAGGAGAAGAAGATACCAGATTTTACGTGAAAAATTTCCTCGTAAAAGTGAAAGAAAAAACAACGAGGCTCTAGGCATGCAAATATACTTAACTATGATTCAATGTCTTTTACAAAGTATAAATTGTTGAGTATTTTTCACTCTTTTCCTGGCTATCCCTCCTTGAAGGCTCTCTTTTTTCTTAGTCTAAAGTGACCGTTTTTTTTGCCCAAGAGGAGTCTCTCTGTGGGAAGAGCCATGTAGGATTTTTATAGGAGAAAGGGAGCCGTTGAGATGAAGACACGTGGCGGATATCGGGCGGCCGAGGGGTTAGCCGCTGCCCATTGGCCACAGTTAAAGCTACTGGCGCGTAGGCACTGAACGTGCCAGGTGGTGCAGAGTCTAGGTGCCAGCTCATGACTTGACCAGGCGTGCTCTACAGAAGTGACGTCTGCCTGCAGTTGCAGGTTCATTGGAAATCGGCGAACTTTGCTGAGTTGGTGCTCTCAGCCGCGCGCGAAGCTGTCCTCGTCATTTCGTGTTGTGTCTTGCTATCCAACGAGTTCGTGGACTCGCTGGATGAGGTAGTTCTCGAATACCCCCGTCTGTCAGAGGTTTATTGGAAAGGGTCTTTGGGCCTTTCTCCGACTTCTCGGACCGATCTGAGAACTGTTGGAACATTGAAGTTCACGGGCTCGAACGCTAACCGTCCGTTAACTTCTTCTTGTCCTCGAGCTTCTTGAAAGAATTTCTCAGATCATTGTCGTGGCCTTGGCCTCTCGGACACTAGCTCGTGTTTTTGGGCCTCTTGGGCCGCGTAGCTTTCTTGGTTCATGGACGCAATCTTTGAGCTTTTTGCCTTTGGGCTTCTCGTTTGGACCGCGTAGCTTTCTTGATTCATGGACGCAATCTTTGAGCTTTTTGCCTTTGGGCTTCTCGTTTGGACCGCGTTTTATGGGCCCTCCTACTGGGGCCCAACACAATACAAATAAAGAGATATACTATTCCATTGCACATTTATTTATATCAAAATTATCAAATGATAGATTCTGATGTGTCCCACGGACCCAACTGCTATGCCAAAGCTTCACTATCTTATAAGATCAAAACAGATGCAAGATCCTTGGATACTAATGGCCAAATGAGTAAATAGTGAGCTTGCCAAGGTTCTTTCCAATGATGTCACCGTGGCTTTTTATATCAAGCCTTTATAGCAATGGCTTTGGGGGCATGAATTTTTGTTGCAAGGTGGTCCGCGGAAATTGGCTCAGGGAGTAAATTTTTCCTTGAATTTTCATGCAATTTGATGTGTTACTCGGAGGATATGCTGAAATTTTAAAATTTCCATGTATTTGGCCACGTATCTTTAAACTAATCCATGGGGGGGAACGTAATTAAGGACGGGTTCACCAGCGATCAAGTAGCATGCGATGCAACCACTGAGTTATAACGTGTCAACAGCCTAATAAAGAGGAGAGTTTTTACCTTTCCCTTTTGAACAGGGTATATCAACTATGGTGGTCTTTGATTCATGCTGTTTTGCACCTGACAGAAGAAACAATGGCAACAAAATATTGCAGAATGTGAGAGGTTTTACTGCAAATTAGAAAGTTCAGCAGAGACTGACAAACACAAGACAGCACAGGGAAACTCAATGCTTGTGATTCTGTAAATTTTCTTTTATAAGTAAATAATATTAATGGAAAAATAAGCTATATAAAAACGAGCAAAGGACAATCCCCAAGGCCCCAAAACATGAAGACCGAGCTCAATGCTCAAGATATTTTTAGGGCATTACATCACAACCACCCAAGAAAAAACCTAAATCAGGAAAGAGGCACGGGTACAGAGTTACTCCTCTGAAAATTCAGCGGGGTGAATTACAGAGTTATTAATCTTGCAAGGCAGAATTATTCTGCGATATAAATTTTGAACGATAGAAATTAATATCATAATAAAGCAATATCACAGTTCATGCCAAAACTAACCTGTCACTTTGGCAAAAGAATTTCGATGCTCCTATCAGTGAATGCATTTCTGCAGTTATTGTCAGTACTTTTCAGAAATAAAATTGCATGCTTGCACTAAAAAAAAAAAGCACAAAAAAATGAAAATGTACTTGCATGTGCACACGTGAAAGAACAAACGCACACACAAAAAAAGAACCAAATCATTGTTGGGCAGCCATCGATATCCAGTATATTTACAAAATGGAGATTCCAAGTGCTCATCACATAAGGGCTCTTCCCATAAAAAAAACAATTCCCAGTGTATGATTAGCTCACAGAAGAAATAATAATTTGAGTTCATCATGCATATAACTTCTGAAGCTCATCCTTGAACTTTGTTTTCAACTGTTCCCTCTTCAATTTGAGAGCTGCAGTAACCAATCCTGATTCAGGTGTCCATGGCTCTGGCAATAACTTAATCCTTGATGGAGTTTCAAACTTGTCTAGCTTTGCATTTTTCGCTGCCTGCACAAAAGGTCAGTGAAAATGGTCTTAGTGTAAGACAAAGCATAAGGAACATAAGTTTCTGCAGTATTGATTCCAAGCTTCCCCTCTTCATAAGGAAAACTCAAGCATGCGTTCCAATGAGATGTTAAGCTAGTTCTTGTACAAGAATGGGATGGCATGCAACTACTGAGCTGTCTGTCAGTCACGAGACAACAGTAAGAAAAAGTAAATGCACACATCCTGCAATATGATGAATGCAATTTTATCTCTTTAAGGTCCAGGCACACCCCCCCCCCCCGGGCTAAAAAAAACAGAGCATATCTCCCTTTTTTACTCTTTCCTAGTCGGTACAGTATCAAAATGTCAATCATCTGAATTGAATATCACACTATAAACAGATTCCACAACAGTAATTTCACAATAGTGACATGAGTTTAAATCAAATAAATTGCAAAGAACAGTTGAACATATTAGAGCTCTACAAGAAGTGGTTTCCCGCCCTGATCACCAGCAGATGTCACTGAATTTTCCAAATCTTCTAAGTCATTTTTCTGTTAAGAAGTACATCTGCATATCTTCCAACCAGAGTGGACAAAAAACTTGGACAATGTCTAATCCGATATTTTTGATGTGATATACATTATAAAGGAAAATGTTAACATTGTAAATACTACCAATTGTGTATTCTTAATTTGGTATTAGTGAAACTTGGTTCAATTTTTCGTTTAAGAAAAAATAACATAACAGGATATAACTTCCACCACGATCAAGGAGTTTGTTATAAATGCAAGCAATTTTGCATAGGATATCTTCTATTGCAAATCAATCTAAGGAAAATATATTCATGATGGAACATGTTTCCTTTAGAAGAAAAGTACGCAAACCTTGGACAGAGATTGCTGGATTTCCCTGATAACTTCAACTTTGTCACATAACTCAGAAAAATTATTGTACTCAATTCCAACTCCTTGGGCCCATTTTTCCAGGGCCTGGTGAGAAGGAACAACAAGAGCTACACAATAGCTGTGGAATGGATCTGCATATACCATGATGTTGTCCACATAACTGCTTGACATTAGTGCTGCCTCAACCTGCACTCGAGTCAAGCAACAAAATAAGCAATAGAGCATTCAAAGTAAATGTCGCGTGTTAAAGATCCTGTTTAGATCAGCCACAGACAAAATAATTGTTGTGTGGTTGAATAAATAATCCGAGAATCAAATTACGCCTTCAGGCTACAGCTTGGCAATTTGCAGGAAAGCTAAAGGCTGTCCTTATTTGCAGTCCAATGGGTCTGATAAAGGGAAATTTTTTTTAAATGACCAAACTTATGAAATACTCTTCCAAATCAAGGACTGAACTGAATTGCTTTTGCCAGCTCTACAGTTTATAACATTAACCTTCACAGATTTAAGGCAGATACACCGACAGAAGCAGGGAAGGAGAGTACTAGTTGATAAATTAGGTCACAAACAAGTGCAGTCTCTGAAATATGTTTTGTACAATAAAAAGAAGCAACTTTTTGAAGAAAGGAAGGAGAACATAACGATTCAAATGGATACCAAGTACCAACACACCTTGCCGAGAGAGATATATTCTCCATGTTGAAGTTTAACAATGTCCTTCTTTCTATCAATAATTTCAAGACATCCATCAGGATGGAATTGTCCAATGTCACCTGTATAGAACCAACGCATCCCCCGTTCGTCAACCTGAGCATATAGGAAAGTGTTACCAAGTTGCAATATCTACTGCAATATTTTGTAGACCTTTAACTAATGCAGTACCTTGTAGACTTCCTTGGTTTTTTCTTCATTGTTAAAATAGCCAACAGTTACACTGAATCCACCAATTACTACCTCTCCTCGGGCAATTGGTTTATCTGATGTCATGTATCCACCTTCTTCCCAAGAAACAAGCTACAAGATCAAACAGAAGGCTTTGATGCTAACTTGCTACATAAAAATCCAGCTCATACAAAAGCATAAGAATGATAATGAAAAAATACGTATGGATATTATGAATTATTGTTCTGATCAAAATCACAAAGATGTCATGCATTCATCCCTAGCCTAAAAATAATAAGTCAATCCTGCACTCACTCTAATCATGTCAATTCCACCCATCAGCCCAAAAAGTATAGAATAATAGAAGAGTAAGGAGATGGAATTGTTCATTAGTCTTTTCACAAGGGATTTGAAATAAATTACTGAATTTGTTGTGTCATTTACCCTTAAAGACAAGTTTTTAGGCGCCTTTCACAGTGGTGATATCTGCTGTCAACATTCAGCTCCAGGAAGACAACATACCTTAATATAGCAACAGGGAAGAGGTGGCCCAACACGACCCACAGTTGAGTCATCCCATTCAGAGAAAGAGGCTCCAGCACATGTTTCTGTCAAGCCATATCCCTGACCAATAGGGGCCCTGATTTAAAGGAAAATGTACAAAAGATGAGCTGTACAGTTCAAAAACAACAAGCTCAAAAGGTAAGTTGTTTAAAAAAATCAAGATCAAATTGTTAGAATAATTCCAAAAATCACATCAGCAATCACTGTGGGTTACTCCACAATACAACTAAACCTGAACCCCTTGAAAACTACCATTGCATCAATCATGGAAATGTTCCATTTCTCATATTCTTAGTCAATGTCCAACTTCAGGGAGTTATCAGCAAGAAGAAAACCCAAGAAAATGTATCACAAAACCTGATATGAATATGGTCATCGGCAACACATTCTGACCACATAGTATGTAATTATTATTCCAGCAAACAAGGCTCCACTCATCCCTCTGAAATTCACTGGGTGAGGGGAGTGGTTCATAAAAGATTTAGGATAAAGGTCATTTTATTTGTTGCTCCTTTTTTGTCTCTCTCTCTTTGTCCACTGCTTCTTCTAGGCATGCCCTAATATGTTTGTTCACCTTGAAAATGTAAATTATGAAATATTTTTTTCCCTTTTCGCGTATATCCCCAATATCAATGATGTTTATGGCATGGACAAACCTCACCTTACCTTGAATAAGATGCTAGAATTTGTCTCTTAAAAGGGTTAAGGACAAGAATGGTGTTGATAGTACACCACTAGGATTATGATTGCTGTCTTTTTTTTTTCATTTATGGGAATATTATGGTTACTCATGCATTTTTTATCCTTCTTACACAAGACAAGTCCCACAATCACTTTGCAATGGCTGCAAGCCCCTCTACTAATTTCCAGTAATGGGGGGTAACGCCTTAACAGGCAGCTTATTACATTAGAGGCAGATTTGATCAAGGTTATGCATAATAGGGGTAGGTTCGGCAAAGCGGTCCCTGATATCTGGTCAAAAAGAAATGGCGGAAGAAGCAAAAACAGAGGATGTGACGAACAATTTAAACATGTCTCACAATTGAGAGAATACCGATTCCTTGATTCCAAGGATACAAGAACTAAGATATACTTGATCAAAAGCAAAACTAAAACAAATCAGATGAAAATTTACGAGAACCTGCAAGGATTTATACAATTTGTACAAAACTAATGAGTTTCCCTAGATTCATAGCATTCCATCTTCAATTTGTGTTCATAGACTAATTCAAAAATCCTCAGGATCTTCGATTAATGAATCATCATCAACACTTGGTTCCCTACTTGAAACAACACAAATCATTATTGAATGATCCCAAGTTTCGCAACTCAGGTCCATTCCCCTGTCCAGATAGCGCGTTGTTTGGCTAACTTCAGTTTCTTTATTGCAGGGAATGGTTGAAGATGCTCCTGCCTCAGTCACCAATCCATAACCTCCCTTTTTATTTCCTAAACTATATTCTAATCACCAGAAAGTGTAGCCGAAACTTAAAGAGACTAATAAAGTAAATGACAGACAGGCCATTCAGATGAAGTTGTCTCCAAATTGCAGCAGATGCCAATCTTGCAGAGTCATGCAAGATGCAGAGGTTTTTTTTTTTTTTAAATAATTGGGGATAAATAAAATGGTCTGTGAAAAGAAGTGATGCTTTTTATTGGCCCCATCTGATCATGCAGTCCTAAAAATAGAAATAGAGATAGAGATCTCTTTCCAAGGAAGATGGTATGAAAACCTGGAGCACCTCCAACTACTATCGTTTCTAGCATGAGAAGCAGCATGTGAGTGGAATCTAGCACTTCACGACTTGCAAAAAAGCAGGTTCAATTTGGCAAATGGTCTTGTTCCATGTAAGATGAATTTGGTGACTGTGAACCAAAGGACGTAAAACTGCATGGGAGGCTGCTTAGAGTTTGCTGGATAATCAATGGGTGAAAACAGACCACATTTGGGAATGGTTTAACAGAAAAAGATTAAAATCTGTTCCTACTACAAATCCTCCTAGGTATTGGGTATTTAGATAGGAGAAACAGGATATATATTCCACTAGGCCTATATTTAGCATTGACAAATTCCATGACATTGAGTTGTATTTTGAACCTATCTTTTATATCTAGTCTCTAGGTGAAAGTTTTTAGGCTCCAATTTGGTTGATGTGGTAGGATTGTTTTTGGCATGAGCAAAAGCTCCCACAAAGTGGGTTTTGATGTTAGCGCAATTCATACTCGAGAAACATTGTGAATCTGGTCGATATTTGTTCATAGATTGTTCAACACATGACGTCAAGCCTGCATGTAGCCCATGATATAGACACTTAAACTAACCATGTCCAAAGACTATCTTCATGTTGTCTGCGAGACAATGGCCCAGGTTATGAGATTCCAGATTAGGACCGCAAGTCTCTTGTATTTTAGAAGCTCAAGCGGAAGATTGGCACTGTTTTCGCACAATGTTCGCGCGACTTGTGTTCAAGCAAAAATCTAGTTTCTACCCACTAATCATTCCACTAAACTGCTTTGACCAAGAGTTTATTTTATAAACTCCTATGCATCTTTCAAAGAAGTAACACAGAAAAGATGGTGAAAGGAAGTGAGAATGAAATTTGGAAAAATTATCTTTGAGCATCCAAGACAAAAAATTAAAAGAATAATTCCTTCTAGAGAAATCCTTCTTCTATTAAGATGCGAATCATGTCATTGTAAGATCTTTTACAAAATTTGAAATTAAAATTTATATTGATTAGCCAATAATCTATAGACTTCCAATATTTGGCTTGCATTTAGTTTTGATACATGCTTTGGCTGAAGGAATTTGTTCAACAGAAGATCCGCTCGGATAAACCAGAAAAAATATGGGTAACTACTAATAAGCAAATCTAATGAGGGCATTGAAAAGTCATGTGTCAAGGATTAGCAGTTAGATGGTATGGTGAGTCTTTTCGTTGGTATATAAGTTGACTTTTCTCATATCGTGGATTTTCCTCTATGAACAAATTATTCAAGAGTATTCCCTTCGTCCCCAAAATATTATATTCTATCTATTTTTGCATTTTATTTATAGTATATGCATGAGAACTGTGGGTCTAAACACCATTTTCTCAATTGGTATCAAAGACATACCTCGATCCCAAACCCACTTCAGTCTAGATGACAACAAACCAATATTTGACTGCTCTTTCATACTTTGATGAGAACAAGTATGCCCATTAGGAAGTCCATATGAGTGCATTCCTAAAATCCCTAGATGAATGTTTGGATCAATACACAAAAACCAATGGGCTGCACACACCTCCACTGAAAATGATATTGTTAGAATTAAAGACTTCTATTTGGTCTTATGATGAACCTGGATCAAATTGGAATAGTAAGGTATGAATGCTCTATTAGTTGCAATTTTTCCCAATGAATTTAACGAGTTTCTATGTGTAAAACTAATAAAGATATTTAGGAGATTCTTGAGACCACACATGAAGGCACCAAAATTGGTAAAAATTCAAAGCTACAAATGTTACCCTCATAATTTTAAGGAAATCGAAATAAAAGAGGAATGTTTTGATGTATTTTACACTCAACTCTATCATATTGTCAACTCCACCTTCATTTTTGGTGAGAAAATACCTAAATCAAAAATTGTTAGAAAAGTATTGAGCTCTCTTTCTAAAAGGTTCAAACTTAAAGTGATAGAAATTGAAGAAAGCGATGATTTATATAACCATTAAAAATATTGAAGAATTGGTAAAATTGCTATAAATGTATGAAATTCCTCTACCCCAAGATCTGGAAAAAAAAATCCATTGGTTTAAAGACTCTAAAAGATGAATCTGACAAGAAATCTTTATATGATGCCTTCAAATGAATTGGACTGAATATCCAAATTCAAAAAATATTCAAAGTTTTGAATGTCATAGTTTTAGTCATATTAGAACTGAATATCCAAATTTTTTGAGATCTAGAAGAAAAGGATTAACCTTCACCCTGTCAAACAATGAAGAAAATGAGGATGAAGAAAATTTGAACAATGATCAAATAAATTATATGCCTTTTACCTCCTCAATAACGAGTAACATGATCGCCACTGAAGGAAACAATGATGAGGATGATATTGATGAAGATGATCTAGAAGATGCATACAAATATTTATATAAAGAAAGTTTGAAATTGAAAAAAGGAAAACAGAGTGCATTTCAACAGAGTGAGGGATTTAGAAAATGCAAAGGAAATTCTAGGCACTCAATAAATTCTCTAAAAGATCTTTGAAAATCAATGAAAAGAAAGAGGCTTGGGAGATAAAGGTAAAATCCTTGGAGAATAAGCTAGAGAAGTATAAATCTCAATTTCATAACTTCAACAAAAGCATCCACAAATTAAATCATATGGTAAGAATAGGTAAACTACCCAAAAAAAAAAAGTTTGGGGTTTAAAGAAAATTCCTCCAGCAATAATACTTGTCCAAATATAATCTTCATTCCTGCATCTTCAATCTCTAACAAAATTTTCATGAAAATTTGATGACTGTGACTCCAAAATTAATATCACATTTTAATACTCCCAAATACAAAGTGTAACAATCAAGAATCATTCATTGCTCTACTGACAGAAACATCAAGCTAAATACACTCCTCTTAGAACTCAACTTTTTATCCTTGGATGTATTTCATTCCAGAAATTCCTATCATGAGCATAGGCTTATTCCTACCTGTCACTCTTGTAGCCAACGTGACCATATCCGACATCAATGCAATAGGTCCATTTCTAATTCTCATCCTAAATTCTATCAAATTCAGGAACTTAAGTGTCAAGTTCATAAGTAGAATCATTAGTGTCCAACTTAACTAGTAAGGTCAAGACCAAAAGGTGGATTTGGTTAGAGAAAAAAAAAAAGACTTGGCTGATAGAGGCAAGAGGGGTTATGCTGCCTCCTGAGGAGCATTTTTTTCTCTTGCATATTACTTAGGTTGCATTATGCATTAAGGTAGTTGCACTTGCATTAGAGTAGTGTGCATTCATGCATTAGCTCATATATTTTTACAGTTTTGTGTATTTTATTTTTTCATTAAAAAACATGTTTAAAGCATCCACTCCATGAAAAGGATGTTGAGCAAGCTAAAACTACAAAATATTTATGTTTTTATAAATTAATACTTTTGTTGACACACCTTTTGATAGTACAAAAGTGGTCTTTATATTCTATGTTGCATACTTTGCACAGTTGGACACTATATTCCATTGTAGAGACTAACTAAGAACATGTATCTAGGGATGGCAATCTAAGATGCGTTAGATTGATTTTAGATTTAAATTGACCTCGAATAATTGAATCTTTTATCATGTGAACCCCCAGAAACATAAAAGTGAGAAAAATGAAATATGAAAAAAAAAAATGCAAGTTCCTCTAGGAAATTCAAAAAATAAAAATAAAAAGGGAGAATTATTGTAATATGAAACACCTTAATGAATGGCTCATAAAAAGGGGGAGAAAAAGGAAAGACAAAGTTCTTAATACAATTAGGTTTGCCTTTCCCATCCGAGAATTATATCAAAGTATATTTGAGAAAACCAAACTGAGTCATCCTATAGAATAAGGTGCATTCACAACATGTACAACACTTTATATATTTTGTACCCTGAATTAATCTTATGTGTGCATGGTAAATGCATTTTTATGGTAATCTCAAAAATTTTGCAAAACATTCATTTGATTTTCCACATGATTTGATCTTTTAATACATAATTATTATTTTTTTATTTTTTTTTTATTTTTGGCACTCTACAGTGTGAATTTCATCACTGTACTTTTTGCTCAAATTTCATTCACTATTTGGCTCAAGCGAAAAAAAATTCACATCCTAAAAGTCTATTAGAACCTCGCGCAATAGACCCATCTATTGCATTTGTTTTTTTCTCTCTCACCGACGTCCCTTCATCTCCATTTCCTTCCATTATTTCTCAAATTTTTGAGTGTATCTTCTTCATTCAAACAAAATCTTACTAAAATCTAGCCTCATTCTTCCATACATAAGGTATAAACTCACCAATTTCTCTTTATTTAGCATACTTTTCGTTATTTTTCACTTTTTATCATTTATGGATAGATTTGTTAAATATGACATGCAAATCTTGTTAATCTAAGTTTATTCATATAGATTAGGAAGTTATTTTATAGTTTACAAACATACACTAATTGAGGGACTGATTTAGTCAGTAGAATAGATTAATTTGAGTTAGGATTTTTGTCAAAACCCTTCGCACAAATTTCACTCGAGCAAAAAATTTTGCCCCTCTACTAGCTTCTAATACCCAAACAAAATAAGTACATTGTTTCTTAGTTTATTTTGTATTTGAATACAGATGCCTCGCACAAAAAATCCAAAGAGACATAATTGGGCTCCTACATCAAACCCACATCGTTTCGTAAGCTCAAAGGCCACGGAAGCATTCGATAATTTCCTTAGTTCCCGACCTCTTTTAATACAATGGGAGATCCTTTTTGCTAATCTTCCATTATTGGTTTCCATAGTGTTCACCTTTCAATACTACGAACCCATCTTGTGTCATAGTCTCCTTTTTAAACACTTTTGAGGGAATTTTATGGTAATTTTCACAAGATTTCTATTTCCCCTCCTAGTTTTTCAATACTCATTTGGGGTCAAAGTTATAGGATCGCCTATGAGATGATTAGTTAATGCCTTAGTATACCTCGGGTGATAGGCCCCATCTACCCATACAATTCTGATGCCACCCCTTCTAATGATTCTATAATTTCATTTCTACTAAACTAACCTGCACAATTCCTCAGTAGTTATTTTATTACCTCAAGCTTCCTACTGAGTGTTCAGCTATGTGTAAGATCCTGTGCACCAATATTCAATCATTCTCACACATAATTACACTACTATTAAATAGGGCTTGGTTTTTATTTGCCTTGCTCTGAAGTGACTTTATTGACTTACCTACACATATAGTTTCACACTTTCTAGAGACATATAATGCCTCTCATAAGAAAGTCAAGCTTCCATTTGGCTGTCTTATTCAATGAATAACATCTATCTTAGGCATCTTCTATCCTTCCGTGCCTTGTCCAAATCTCAAAAAACCAATGGGGCATAATACTCTCTTGTAGAGCCGTGCACACACTTATCGTGCACAACACACTCCAGACACCTTTGATCACGGGGGTAAAGATAGTCCTCCCTTTTCCCCTCTTGCACCTGTTTGCCCTTCTTTTCCATCTCATACAGCTACTCTTTCCTCTTCTTGGCCTTCTCAGCCTACTTCTTCTAAGGTATGTATGAACCAATTATTGATGATTCTTCAGTAACAGTCAGAGCTTATGGCTAGCATGTGGAGTTTGAACTCTCGAGTTAGCAAGAGTTTACAAACGATGCAAACTCTATATATACAGATGCATATGCAGTACAGACATCTACAAATCCAACTAGAGCATATTTGATCACATTTGGAGATTTCAAATGTCGCTGATGATTCATATGGCCCTGACAAGTACACCCTTGTCATTTTGTGACAAAAAGGGAGAGAGATTTTCTATGAGAGGGGGATCTATATTTTGAGAGAAAGATTATATGCTTGTATGGAGAAATATTTATATGATTGTTCCCATTTTTACTATTAGATTTCAGGTTAGTTTATATTGATCTTTGATTTATCATTTCTATTGTTTTATTTGACTTTTCATTTATTAACCTATACCTTACAAAATTGTGTTGAGGTTATTGTTTGTGCAAGATAAATGTTTTCAACTATAAACAAAGTGATAATGGGTCCTAGTGCTTTTAAGTAGGTCTTATCATAGTCATTTTTTTAGTATTTGTTGTATTAAGTTTTGTCACAAAAATTACCAAATGGGGTGATTGTTAGTTCTATATTTATTGTTGGCAAATTTTATGTCATTAAATTGTATTTTAAGTCTATCATTTTATATCTTGCCTCTATGTGAAAATTTTTAAGCTCAGATATGAATATTGTGGTAGAACTGTTTTTTGCAATACCAAAGACTTGCACGTAGCGTGTCTTGGTGTTTGTGCAATCTTTGTGCAATTCATGCTCAAGTGAAAGTGTGCATCTGCTCAACATGTGTTTATAGATTGTTTAGCACATGACCACATGTTATTGGGACCATATACCAAGCCCACACATAACTCACGAAATAAGCATTTAAGCTAGCCATATCCAAATAATACTCAACATTTTCTCCGTGAGATGATGGCTCAGGTTATGAGATTCTAGATTAAGACCACAAGCCTCTCGCGTATCAAAAGCCCAAGCAGAAGGCTGATACATTATTCATGCAATGTTCAGGCGACTTATGTTTAAGCAAAAATCTAGTTTCTGCCTACTAATCACTGTACTAAACTACTCTGATTGGGAGTTTATTTTGTAACCTCCTATGCATCTTTTAAAGAAGTAACACAAAAAAAGGAAGATGTAAAGGAGTGAGAGTGAAGTTTGAGAAAATTATTTTTGAGCATCCAAGACCAAAAATTGAGAGAATATTTTCTTTTGGAGAGATCCTTCTTATCTTAAGATGATTAACTAGTCATTGTGAGATGTTTTACAAAATCTAAAATTAAAACCTTAAATTGATTAGTCTACAATCTAAAAAGTTCTGGTATGTAGCTCATATGTAGATTTGAGGTGTGCCTTGGCTGAAAAAGTTTGGTCAACCGAAGATACACTCAAAAGAAATAAAGAAAGTCTAGTTAGCTGCTGATTTGCAAATCTAAAGAGTGACTTAAATAGTCACGTCTCCAAAGTTAGCGACAAGATGGTCAAGAGCGTCTTTTCGTTAGTTTATAAGTTGACCCTTCTTATATCATGAATTTTCAGTTAACGACTCATAGTTTTGCAAATTTTCTCTATGAACAAGTTTAATAGTTTTCTTTTCGTTACCAAAATATTACATTCTCTATATTTCCACATTTTATTTATGGTATATGCATGAGAATGGTGACGATTTAATTTCAACATCTAGATAAGTAATTTTTTTACATGAATTGAAGTGACAAAATATCAATTTATAATTTTTGCGACAAACACCAATTCACCTCCCTAGATGTTCATGGGCCTAAACACCGTTTTCTCATCTCGTTGGTTTAGTTGGTCTTCAATCTAGCTTTTCCCTTGTTTAGATGCACAGGCCACAACTGTCGTCAAGTGTTCTTACCAAAATACACATCTTGTTTGAACACCATCCAAGCACTATACCAAGAATAACTTTCATAGCAATACAACCTAAAGAATAAATAAGACAGGTAGTATTTGCACTGATGGCAAGGAAAATCAATAGAACGCATGAATTTCATCGACATTCTCTTTTTTCTAAATCCTTAAATAATAAGACAACCATAACAAATACTTTAAGTCCCACTAAGTAGAGTCAGCCATTTGAATCCATTTTTGCCATTTACCTTGGTTTAGCACAACATGCTCTAGAAGCAAAAGCAATTTCAAATCACTTCAATCCAAGTCCTTTTTATCTAGGCCTAACTCTCCTTTTCCTTTTTACCCTAACCTAAAGCACATTGTCTTTTCTCACCGGTCCTTTATCTAACCTATGTTTTAGACATCCAAGCCATCTTAAACATCCATCCCCAAGTGCAACTCATAATTTGGGACAAATAATGTTCATTTATTATTCAACGATACAACATACATCCAACTTAACATACGCATTTCCATCACATTATGTATATGTTGTTTTCTCTTGATTCCCCAACATTTCTATCCATTGAGAAATGTAAGTACTATATGTATCCTATAAAATTTCACTTATAATTGCAGAGTTATTTGATAATCATATATCATTATTTATGTAAATCTCCATTTAACCATCTCACCTTACTACCATTTGCAGCATCTTCTTCAAGCTGTCCATTTTCTTAATTTATCGATTCAGGGTAACAAAAACTTCTAGTTATAGCAATTTAATAATCATTACTTCTGATTTCTTCATTGTTCGTGTAGTATTACTACAAATTTGCACTCCATATGCTCCCTTTTACTCCTACTTACCCTGAGCCCTTTTTATGTTTTAAAGCCTCTCTCAATAAACATTGATCCTGAGCCCGTTTTAAGTTTTGAAGCCTCTCTCTAAAAACATTGATCATACTCCTCCAACAGTCTCATCTGCTAATACTTAGAACAATGTCTCCACAAACAAAAAATACTAGGAAACTTCATCTTGAATATTTCCCATAAGTTACTCAAAAACTGGCCATCTGTATGAAGCCATCATAATTGGAACGTCTCAATTTCTCCTATAATTCTCACACTATTCATTACCCCATCCTGCATGTACTTCATGGATTATATATGTTTCCTACCAGTTCTTTTCTTTTCTAACACACATCATAAGACTCGCTAAGTAACTCATCATAAGCATTCTCAAAATCAATAAAACTAAGTTGTTTCATATCCATTAGGCAAAAAACTATAAAAGGGACATTAAGTGCAAAAGACTTCCACATCGAAGGGCCTAGGGAGAGTTGTTTTAACATGAATAATTATTGATTCAACTCCGAATCAAAATTAGACCGACTCTTATTCATAAGGGTAGCCTAAGATTCTTTTGAGATGAATGAACGCCGAAGAAGGAAAGCCGTCATGAGAGCTTACTCGGCCCTTGGTAGTGGAGTAGGCAAGCCCACTTTCTTCAAGATATGAAACGGAAAGCCAAAAACGGTTGTCCCATTTGCTTGTAGGAGTTCTAATGCGTGCTCTTACTTTTTTTTTCCGCTTGCACTGCAGTGCGGCCTCATATAGAGCCAAGCCCTTTATGATGAGAAGAAAAGGGGACACTCACTTTTCCGCACCAATCTTGATTTACTACTACATCTTTATTGGGGTGTATCACTCACCTTTTTGAAAAGCCGAAATCACCGTAGTAGTCAAGAATAAGGAAAGAAGACATTTTGATGAAAACCAACTTTTCATTCATAAATCAACAATTATCTAGTTCAAGCTAGAATATTCAGAGAGGTTGTTTATATGATTAGACAAAAGACCATCCAACACTTATTACCAATAACAGAACTAGTAGATTTCAAGGCAACATACATAACTTCCCATTTGATTCTAATTTTTCAACAAAAAGATCTAGGTAACTTAGCACAGATGCTCCAAGCTCTAGCCAGAAGACATAAGGCAGTTAATATTAGCAATATAGAAAAATTGAGAAAAATCCAGGCAACCAACAAAACAGGAAAAAAAAAAGAGAAGGCAATTAGGAAACAAAATAGAGAACCTCATTGATTTACTATCACAAGGATAAACATCCAAAGAGCCTTATCTGAATCTACACTAAGAATCAATTGTTATTATGAATTTACAAATCAAGCTGACTGAAGCATTACACCATACAGATAATAATAAATCTGTGCATCTCCAGATAAGAGAGCACCACCACAGAGCTTGAAGGGAATACGGAAGAATCAGTTGTTATAAGGAATTTAAATATTAAGTTGACTGAAGCTTTACCCCATACAGATGTTAATAAATCGCTGTGTATCTCCAGATAAAGGAGCTCCACCACAGAGCATGAAGCGAATCTCTCCTCCAAGAACAGACCGTATCCTTTGGAAAACAATGAAATCCCATAAGAGTTTCTCCAATCCCCAAGCCCCAAACCAACTTCCTTCTATTGCGGCCAGTCGCCGCTTGTATGCAATCTCGAAGAGCATTTTAGCAAAACCTCCTTTCTCTTCAACCTGAATCACAAGCAGAAAACATCAGTGAAGCAAGGATCTCTTTAGCAATCAGATCTTCTCAGCCTGCAAGACACATCACTTAGTCATGCTGCAAACAATGAAACCAACACAAATCAATGCAAACCTTTTTCAAAACCCCATCTCTGACACGATCTAAAATAGCTGGAACAGCTGCCATGAGTGTGGGCTCCAACACAGAAGCATCTCCCTTGGTTCCTTTTTTTATCTTGCTGGAAGTGTCTGTCAATGTCAGTGTCGAACCATAACCAATTGCAGCACCTGAAGCCAGCATTGTTATCTGAACCCAAAAAAATATCTTCCTAAGTTAAAAAAATTTTTGCAATCTTCTCAAGTAGAAGACAATAAGTGCGCAAGTCTATTCATACCTCGGCCTCAAGTTCCAAAACATGAGCCAGAGGCAAGTATGCCAAGTAAACATCTTTTCTGCCCAGCCCTGGTACAACTGTTCTGACAGCTGCTGCAGTTGCTACGATATTTCCATGAGTCATCATGACTCCCTACATGACCAAATATGAGAAGGCATTAGAACCATGCAAATCAACAATTGAAGTATAACGTTATAGGCAAATGTCATTTTCCACCATACAAATTACCTAAATCCAAGCATGAAAAATAAACTATCAAGCTTAAACTTAGTATGCTTAAGTGGCTCTCTTATTTGCGATTCCAGCTGCTGGCAGACGACAACAAACAGACCCAAACCACTGATTTTTCCTGGATCCCAACATGAGCAAATATAACTGATTGTCATTTTTTATAAAAGAAAACTGACATGTACCTTGGGTAATCCTGTACTGCCACTTGTATACATTATGACAGCAATGTCTTCATTGGATGGTAGCCTCGGAAGAACAGAATTATCTCTCCCAAGTTTCTCAACTTCAGAAAAAGACGCTACTCCTAAATTATTCATGCCTTCTGAGATGCTGGAATCACTTGTAATTCCATCATCTTCAAAATAGATGACATGCTTCAGAGCTTCCAACCTTGATCTTACTGCAACCACCTTTTTGAATTGCTTGAAGTCACAGATTAAAGTTGATACCTGGGTCTGTAATTTAAAGAAAGAGGAAAACAAAAGGATTATCCTATGCCTATCATATCATTCATGTGCTATCAACCATGACCTATGGAAAAATTAAAGAAACTTAAAAATAATCAAATGGGAAAAAGTAAAAGTAAAAAGTTAAAAAGATTGTGGCCACACCTCATCAAGGGAATGGATTAGTGCATCCTCACCTAAGGATGCATAGATTGTCACCACCGTAATATTTTGCCGCAAGCATCCCTAGAGTCAAATCATAAGTATGCAATATTTGTCCATGTAAAATTTTAAATAAGAGCATAAATCCATGCAAAACTGAATATGATCCTATATGCTACCTGCAGGGCAATAAACCACTCAGCTCGAGTTTCAGAAAAAATGGCAGCACGGTTACCAATATCATGACCTAACTTAACAAGTCCAGAAGCAAAATTACAAGCACGATTGAACACTTCTCCATAAGATTCCCACTTGTACTCTCCCAAGTGCATCTTCTCAAAAACCCTTCCATCACCAGCTGTGATTAATTCCTTACTAATTACCTGCCTTGATCCAAGAAATCGATCATGCAAGTATCTTTTACATGCTTGCTCAAATAGAGATACCAAAGTTGTGGCCCCTTCCCAAGGAACCTCCACCAATTCAGAAAATTTGGCGTTGCGCACAGTTAAGCCTGATTCACCACCAACTTCTACCGGAGCTCCCCTTTGTTTAATATTTTTCTTACTTCCCAGCCATGTGGAAAGCGTTAAAGGTATGAATATACCAACAATAATGGCACCCAGCACTCCATAAGATCCATGAATCTTCAAAATCGACAAGTAATCACTACTAGTCCATTCTTCCAACAGCTGCAAGTTTGGAAAGCCTCCATTGTTGTTACCCATTGACTAGATTTCCATGTACTTGTAGACCATTTGTTTATCCAAAAAAAATAAACGAGATATCTGATACACATGACAAAAATTAGGAATGAGATCCAATTGATGATGTCTGCGTCCAAGCATAACATAGATAATTTTGACAAGCAGAATTATGAATAGGTACAGATCAAGATCTTACAATGTTCAGAAACTACAACATATGACGAGCATTATAACAGGTAATGTTCAATGAAGATAGAGCAATGACTCAGCATTTCAAAAATAATTCAACCCAAAAGCTCAAACTATTAGGAGAGGGTCAGGAATAGGGTTATATTCCACCATGACTCCTCAAGCATATGACCATAAGCTGTTAGGTGACCTTAAACTATTAGTTGACGGCCTAGGTTTTACACATGCATATAAGTCTTACCGATTTATACGTACATCTAATTGTGAACAACTAAATACACATATTATTGGGGGTAGTAAAGAGAGATACATATACCTCAGGGATTTCAATTTGGAGAAAATCCGGACACTGTATAATTCCAGTCGGACAACTCCAGGATCTGACAATAGGATATTTGCACCAGTTCTAACTTCTAAGAAACTCAAGTGTGATGGAATCCAAACACAATAGGACACTAGCGTAGAAATTCCACATATCATTTTCAATAATACAAGAGTTACTGGACACCCAAGCTAAATTGGCTTAACTTCTCATTGTACATTATTAGTAAGTCAAAAATTCCATAAGATTGAAACTGTAGGATGCAGTTCACTGATTGCACAAATACAAACACAGATATAAATGAACTGTTGAGGAAACCGGCAAGAGTTAAGTTATCCTGAATTGAACACGCAATCAAAACAAATTTTAACCGATTCTAAAAGGAGATCTAGCATTCTTAAAGATCACAAGCCCTAGATTTCAGTTTATAATCAAGCATCAAATTAATAAGAATATTGACCCTGCAATGATACCAGCCATGGAAATGGATGGAAAAAATAAGCAAATATAAGCCGATTATTATGCTTGCCGATAGAATAATGAGAACAACTCTAGGTGGTAAATACCTCGGAAGAACATAATGATGGGAAAGTGGGAATCAAAGTATGGGAAAATGTTTTCTTTGATTCTGTTTCATCTCGGAAAAGCAGATGCCGGATGAAGATTGGAGAATAAAGCCCGCTCCCTCGATCGCGATATGAAGGCTTTACGCCACCGCCTTCGTATGAAATTTCAATTGACCTGTTGGATCATCCAACGCTTTGAACCGGTCTCCCTTAGGGCCAAACTTTTGGGCCGATGTGGGCCTGTCAAAAAAGGCCCAATATCAATACAGCATTGTGATTTCATTAAGCAAATTTTAATAAAAACATTATATTTTATTTTCACTTGAATCAGTTTTACTCTTATGCTAGTTGCCTTAATTTTATACAATATTTACAATATTTTTAAATTTTAAACATAACATTTTTCTTATCAAATCAAATATAATCTAACATTAAATTAATCATTTATTACTATAGCATATTACTATGAATTGCATGCCTCAAATAATTATTGGTGGGTATGCATACTACTTGAGACATACTTAAAAAGAAAGAAAATTCTTCAGTGGCAGAAGCTCACTTCCCACAGTCAAGCCCCACTCCCTTGCTCATGTCTTTTTAGGCCTTTGCCCAATCATTAAAATTGATTCAGCTTAATAAGTATGCAATAATGTCAACTCAAACAGCTTCAAATAAATTTTTCATGTGAAATTATTTATCAATTCACAAATATTCTCAACAATCTGTACTGGTTCATCCACATCAAACACCCCTTTAGAAGCAAATCCACAGTACTTCAGTTTTGCTGTCCGCTGCTTCTCCAGTGCGTTATACACAGACTGCTTCACTACAGTTTAAACATGCAACACCTGCGTTGGTACTTCATTAAGCTTACGTTGGTACCAATGTTCAACCACACAAATGTGAAACGCCATGGAAGACAAATAAAAACCAAAAAACAAAACTATATCCAAGTCATCCCAGTGAGGTTACATACTGAGCCAAGAGGCAATTTGAAAGAACATCAAGAAGTAACTTTTATACCCAGATTCTCATAATCTCTCTCGTGAACCAACAGACCACGCCACTGAATCAGAACACCATCAGGGTAAGCATTGTCAGCAGCAACCACTCCAGAAGAATTGTACCCAAAACTCTGCGATTGTGCGGCTACCCAGACGTCAATGGGGACTGGTGTTAGGGAGGAGATCACGTTCATCCATCTGGACCCACACAAAAAATAAATAAATGAATAAGCATCACATCAACTAAATGTGTCCCAAGAATGTCCCCAAAGCATTTCTCTTATCATTTACCAAGTCACCCTTGTAGGATTCCTTGTTGAGCGAAGAACACATCACTCATAAAGACGGCATCTCCGACGGGATAGACGGTGCTGCCCGCAGCTGGATGCAGTTCACGCTGGGATCCATGCTAGTATGAACCATGTCTTGGAGCAGTTTTTTTGCAGTCTCAGCAGCTTTATCAGGACCATCAACTCTCAAGGCAATGTCATACGCAATTCTCTCCAAAACCGAAGAAGCAATTCTCCTTTCTCTAGGAGAGTCCCTCAACAGATCCAACAGCATCCTAGCTCCCTCTTGCGCTTTAACAGTTCCGTCAACAGTTAGCCTCAGAAGGCCAGGGATTGCACCTTCCTGAAGAATAAGTTCTCTGTATTTGCTTCTGCAGCTCCTGCAGAGTGAAAGTAAAGCTCCAACGGCATGCTCTGTGCTGACTAGGGATCCGTCTTCAACAGTCTCTACCAAGGTTAAAATTCCACCGGAAGAATTTGTGATGGCGATTCTTCCTTCCTCAGAGTTAGACAGGATCTCAAGTAGAGCCGTAGCTTTCCCAGCAAACTTTGAATATTTCTTGCATTCTTTCAGCAGGCTGATTAGCGGCGGAACAGCAATGGCATCGAGGATCGGGCTGGGATTTTCAGTGCAGGTGGTAAGATTGTACAGGGCCGTGACAGCATCAACTTGTCCCTGGATGCTTCCACAGCTAAGGATCTGAACAAGGAGAGGTGCAGCTCCAGAAGCAGCAATTATCAGTTTGTTCGGGGCAGCAGCAGAGAGTGTCAGAATTGCTGCAGTAGCCAGCTCAGGAAGCTTGCTGTTCCTCGACTGGAGGAGCTTGAGCAAAGGAGGGATGACACCAGATGCCACCATCTTAACCTTGTTCCTGTCACATACAAAACTGAAAGGGCTTTCAGATAAACCCAATGCCTAATTACTCACCCAAGTGAGGTTTATTACCCTGCTCACATAGCCAAAGCAAAACAGATCTAACGAAAACACCCACCTCTTGAATTACCATCAGAATCAGAGACAACTTGGTGCATGAAACTCCTATTAAGATTGGAATCCGGAAAAGAGTCAAACTACTTTTAGGCCTGTTGTATGGGTCTTACTTTGAATTATGCAAGAGAAATTTTCAAAACTTGAACCCGTCATTATTTGGACGCATGGTAACAACTTTATTGTTCGATCAGAGGTCTTCTTTATGTAAAACAAAATAGAATAATATGCTAGACAGTTGACTGTGGGCTCTCTTCAAGCATCCATAGGGTTTTTGGGTGTCTTGTTTGTTATGCCTGCTAAATCATGACTATGAGCAATTTTTATGTGAAGATCTAAAGAGATGAATCAAAACATACGCTCTTTTTATCGTTTTTTTCAAAATCCATTCCCTATGGGTCAGAGGACATGAAAAAGCCACTGCCAATAGGTACTTGACCAACCAGAATAAAGGATGTTTTGCAATCTATTCGATTCAGAGAGTGTAAAGCTTAGTATAACAAACCCACCCTTCGCCAGGTGACATCTAGCGTGTGTTTCATTTACCAACAATCACCAGGATCTTCCTCCTCTAAAACAGATCCCAGCCTTGCTTTTCCTCCTATTTGTGACAATGTTTTAAGATATGTACTATAACTGTTACGCTTAAGTTAATATATTTCCCACATAAGCAAAGGCCTAAGCA
The DNA here is from genome assembly GCA_028571085.2 of Nepenthes alata. Classification (NCBI taxonomy): domain Eukaryota; kingdom Viridiplantae; phylum Streptophyta; class Magnoliopsida; order Caryophyllales; family Nepenthaceae; genus Nepenthes; species Nepenthes alata. Next base: position 4,228 of record JAOVVI020000922.1, on the reverse strand, counting down.
GTTCGATAAAGAAGATGCTTTCAGCACAAGAGGAAGGTAAGCTATCTCATAATTACTTCAACTCTTTCCCTCACCATAAAATACAAGCATGAAATCAGGATACATGCCTCATGATATAATACTCAGACACTTTGAATCCATGGAGCTACTACAAAATTCTGAAACAAGTTGTGCTCATATCAAAGTTTTGCTCACAGGAGCTGTCACGATACCTAGAGTAGACTTGGTCCGCTTTAGAGAAACATTTTTTTTCTATCTCAATCAAAGGTTGGTATCACATAACCTCTAATGGCAATTGCAGAATTTCACATAAGGCAGTTCTGTTACTGATTACATAAAGAAGAAGTCTCCGGTGCGATGCCAAATCCAGTCCCTGATCGTGAATTAGGGATGCATACTTGTTTGGACCTTCATTATATGGTGTAGAATTGTTGGCCCAGCTAATCTTACTTATCAATCCAAATCTTTCATGCTCATACAAAGCATGTTGATTTGAATTTTCAATTCTATGAGACAAGGATGTTGGAATATGGTCACTCCCTTGTGGATAATTTCAACAAACTAGTTTGTCATCGGGGTGTCTTAGCCGGTCAACGTCCGTTGACCGTCTGAGGGCTACAGGAGTGCTGCAGGATGGCAGACGGGTAGCGAAGACGGTCAACAGGAAAGTTGACCGGATGGCTGTGGAGAACGGTCAATTTCTCCAGATAACAGCAGAAGACGGTCAACGGGAGGTTGACCGGATAGCCATGCAAGACGGTCAACAGAAGATTGACCGGATCTGGTTAATGGAAGGTTGACCGGCTAAGACTGGAAAGGAAATCAGGAGATGATTTCCTGATAGTATTTTCGGAGTAGAAAATACTGGAGCGCCTTGGGTTGCCGGTTAACATGTTGACCAGATGGAAATGAAGTATTTACCAGTTGGTATTACTGGTATGGAATCAACCAATGAACACCGGAGGACTCTTGTGATAGCCAATGGGCGCAGACGGCCAAAGGACTTGGTTGCAGCAACGACTCTGGACGTCGTGGACAGCTGCCAACGAGTTGTTGGACTGCAGAGCAAGTGGCAAACCTGCTGCGCATGCGCCGTCTGTGCAGGAGGCAGGTTACAGAGCAGGTGGCAGGCATATGTCCACACTCAACCTGCCTATTGGTTGAAAGCTTCCGAGCAGGCCTCCATATATATGCATGCTGGGCATGCAGGAGGTGTGCAGCAAGAGAGAGTGTTGAGCAAAGGAGTTGTGAGGAAACAAGAGAGGAGTGCACCACCAGTGAGAAGGAGAAGAAAGAAAAATAGGAGAGTAAAAGAGTGGAGTGTTTCCCGTTTACTCTGGTGAAGTTCTTCTTTGTTATTCTCGGGTGTGTAGCGGATACTCCATCTTAGAGGTTTGTAACCTATTTCACATTGTGGATTTACTGTCAACTCTGCTCCCGTGGTTTTTTTCTTGGTTCTAGGGTTTCCACGTAAATCTGTGTGAGCTTTTTCATCCTCTTTCCTTTCACTGTGTGTCATTCTGTCCGGTGAAAAGCCAACAGTAGCTCCCACTCGTTCATTGCGAACATCAAGTCGGGAAACCCTACTCTCAACGAGTCACGGAAACGTCTCTATATCTACAGGCCAACACTCCCACCAATCTCATTCTCGCTCTCTCTCTTTTATATCAATTCACCTTCTTAAAGTTCGAAGGCTTGTTACTTACTTGAGCGTCGGAGTATTTTCAGTGGGACAACATCCCGCCGACACTTGACCTTTTATTTACTGTAGTGGTGTACAGGATTCAGGCTCGGCGAACAGAGCCGAATCAAAACAATCAAGCAAATCCGAATCTATTCGAAGTCGGATCCAGGTACGCGTCAAAAATTATAAGTGATTTAATAAAAATATATTTTGGATAGAAATAAACATTAATGACTATAGAGAGTTAAGTATTAAAATTAGTTATATAATTTGCCCATAAAAAAGAAAAAAATCAACTTAAATGAGACTGATGCTTGCTTACTTTTCTTATTTTAGATCGAACTTAAATAAATAATGCTGACACTTCATTTGGGATTGAATTACGAAGTGTTTTGAGAAATATTTTGGTATATTTTTTATATATTTTAAAGAAACTATAAAATTTATTTTCATATAAAGTTATTATTTAAATAAAAAATAAATAAAACATAATATTCAGCAATATCCTAATCGCATTTTTTTAATATCTTTCTTACAAAATGGGTTTTTTTATAATACAAATATTTTTTTATGCTGATGAAAACAATTATTATAATCAAATAAAAATTATATATTTTATATAAATATAAATACATATATCTTAGATGACATATTATCATATAGACATAATAAAAAATAAGACAAAATAAACCAAGTCAATATATTGACCAATCCAAACGTATTTAAGAACCCACTCAATTTTTAAAAATATTAAAATATAAATATGTGATAGACTAATATATAAATATAAATATATAAATATTATATTTTCTTTATATAAATCCATGAAAGTTACACATGTACATGAATAAATAAATATGGCACGGGGTCAGTGGGTCCATTTCGTGAAATGATTATAAAAGTCTAGACCTAAGAACGAATGTCATTAAATGTTGAAATTATAAGATGGGGACTTTTATTTTTTATTTTTATTTTGATAAATTTGATGCGTCATTGGATACGAATTTCGAATAAATTCGGGCTGGTCTATTTGACTGGTTCCGGCTCCATTCACCGAGTTGGGATCCTGCACACCACTAAACAAACAGGAGGTCAGTGTGTCGGCAGAAAATTATCCAACCGAAAATACTCTGACGCTCAAGTCAGTAAACAGCTTTCAAAATTTGGGAAGGTAATTGGAAATGAGAATTGAGAGGGAGAGTGCAAGAGTGCATGGGTTTCCAGATGAAAGAGAGGCAACGCCGTCTCTTGAATTTGGACTGTGGGTGAAGGCAGAAGGTGTCTGTCAACAGGAAGAGCGCATGTATGCCTTTGATTTGTGTTCTTTCTCTAAGTGCGTTTGGATGCTTCGCAGAGAGAGAGAGAGTACAAAATTGTCCGGGAATGCGTAGTCGAGAGCGTATATTTTTTTGTGTAGTAGAGAGTCATAAATCTGTGTAGTAGAAAGCGTAGTAGTAGGCCTGCCTTGGGTGAGGACTCCAGGGCTTATTTTAACGGCGGCCGGGTGATCTTACTTGGTTGGAATGTGTGATCCCCGTGTCATGTTTAGGCAGCCTTCCTTGTGAAGAAGACACGAGTTGCCTAATTAGCTGGGATTGCTTCCTTCTCTGACGGGTAGCGGCCTTCCAAATTACCTGCCTTCCTTCCGTATATATTACCGTTGGAAGGCTCCAATTGGCAGGAATTGGGATGATCTGGCGCCTTCCTCATGGGAAAGGCGCCGATCTTGTCAATGTCCTTTTTGGAGTTGGTTGGATTTATGGAAGGTGCAAAGTTAGGAAAAGAGTCGTTTAACCGCCTACTGGAGCGTGGGCCCAAGTGGGTTAGGCCCGTAGAAGCCTTCTTATTTTTGGGCCTGCTCCTACAGTGATTACGGTCAACGCTTGAGTTGACCATCCTGAGCGTAAATTGGCCGCCCGCTTGTGCCTTAGTCGGTCAACGCTGGCGTTGACCGTCGTTTGGGCCTTTCAAGATTTGGGCCTTCTTTGATTATTAGGCCAGCCCAACTACAGCATACCCATCACTAGCCCCCCATGTCAATGGCCAGAATTCTGCCCTCCGGCATGTTCATATTGGGATGCTCCTCATTGTCCTTTATTGCTTGAAAATTTCGGAGAGCTCCACGAAAGGGTGAGGCATTGACCGAATCTGTTGACCGTTCTGATCAGATTATGGGAAGAAAAGTTGATCAAATTTATTGACCGTCTTTGGTCAGATCCGAAGAAGAAAGTTGACCGGATCTATTGACTGTCTTCGGTCAGATCTGGAGAAGAAAGTTGACGAGATCTGTTGACATTCTTTGGTCAGAACCGAAGAAGAGAGTCAACCGGATCTGTTGACCATCCTTGGCCAGATCCGGAGAAGAAAGTCGACCGGATCTGTTGACCGTCTTTGGTCAGATCCGAAGAAGAGAGTCGATCGGATCTGTTGACCGTCATTGGCCAGATCCGAAGAAGAAAGTTGACTGGATCTTTTGGTCGTCCTTGGCCAGATTCCTGAGAACTTTATATGAGCCCTGAGTGACGCGTGGCCATTAGTCGGCCT
>JAOVVI020000921.1:0-26692 GCA_028571085.2 Nepenthes alata | reverse complement strand
CTGTCTAAAGTGTGGCAAGAGACATAGGATGTTGGGGGTTAGGGTTTTATTTAAGATAAGCCAAAGGGGAGATTGGACGTTGCTTACTCCCTGCCCAGGCCTGAAAATAAATAAGGCTATTCACGATTCTCTGAAGAATTGGAAGAACCAGTTCTTTTTCGTGAAGGTGGGGGAGAACTCGCCCATCACGAAGGAATGGGGTCGGGTTCCGAAGACGTACTTTGGTACATCGTCCGCGGTGGAGTGTGCTGCCTACGCATGGTTGACTAAGGCCATATATGCGAATCATGACGAGTTCAGGAGGGACTTCTTGGTTTCCCGTGCGGAAACCAAGAAAGTGAACTGGGAACCGTCGTCTCCGGTTCAGAAGCCTAGGCCTCCGATCATGATGATGAACCCTGAGGACTCCAAGGACGTGATCATCCGTACGAGGCCTACGGATGAGAGGTTTGCTAGCACAGGGCCTAAGAAGGCGATTAGGACGCCTTCATCGTCTTCATCGCGTATTGATTATGTCGCTGCCGGGATCTGCTGCAGATATAAGATAAGGTAAAAATTAAAATAATACAAGAGCTACACTATTTTTGGTAATTTTAATATAAATGAATATACAAATAAATTTATAAATATTATTTTTCATAAACTATTTACAGTGCATTATATAATTTTTTGGTACTAGATAGTATAAGTTTCTTAAATTAAATCCTTTTCTTTTAATGCCTATCCTTTAGTTCTATATTACTTTCTTCTTGATGTGTATTCTTATTTAATGTCTACATTAATTCTTATATATATAGATTTTCTTCAAAAAAAAATTAAACATTTTTAAAGCAAACACATCAAATTTTTAAAATATATTTTAAATTTATTATTATTTTATTTTTCACTGCATAAGTAATCTGATTGTATAGTAGATCGACAAATTATGATTACCTTAAATTTAGTAGGAGACACATCAAAATTTTACTTTTGATGAAATAAAAAACAAATATCTATCAGAAAAAAAATCTTCTCCTTTTTCAGATAAAATTTTATGTAAAAATCTTTAAAAATAAATTAAAAAAATCATAGGCTTCAAAGTTCAAAAGATTTTGATGTTAGTTATGCAAAACCTTCAACCATCTTTAGTTACCAACACTTCACATTTGCACAACCCGAAATATGAAGGATCGATAGAGCAAATGAGAAAAATCATTCGATAGAATTACTCTACATTAAGTTTAAAATAACATATTTAATATTGACGAAGAACATAACACAAATTGATACCCATGTAAATGTCAAAAGCTTATCTCTTTTCTCCTTCTCTTGCTTTTTTCGGTTCCACTTTTTATATTTGAAAAAAGAATTTTTATAACAAATTGAAAAAATCATATAGGCTTTTATATTAAAACATGTCATTAAATTATAAACGAAATCGAGACTCTTAATTTTATATCATGCAATCTGACAATTAGAATAATAATAAAACTCTGTAATAAGTCCCATTTAGGTTGGCTAATGTATGTTTATTAAAAATAACGTTTGAACTAAAAAATTAGATTATATATCACTTCGTAATATTATTACTTATTGATGCGTCCCTGGATCCGGGTTGTTTGACGAATTAGGGGGCTGTTTGATTTTTCGTGTCGGGTCGAATTGGAGTTGGTCTGAAACCTGCGTAATATAACAAACAAATAAGAAATTAAAGAATTGACGGGATTCATTCCCAAATTTATTTTTCAATACTCAAGTTAGAAATCTTTCTCATTAAATAGAAATATGTAAGGATATAAAAGAATGCGTGAATAAATATAATAAAAGATTGAACTTTGGGTACGCCGAATTGAAGAACGTTTTAGAGGTGCGCCCTACCAAGAGGGGTTTTAAATGTGCGTCTGACCAAAAGGCGGTTTAGAGATGAAGAAGTTAGCTTCAAGGGTGGAGAGTAGGATGCCTGAAAGGAGAGTAGGCCTCCTGGATGGAGATTACAGCGCCTAGATGGAGGGCCTCCTAGAGAAGGCATGGTGCTTGGATGGAGGGTCTCTTGGAGAAAGCATGGTGCCTGGATGGCATCCTAGAAGGAAGGTTTGCACTTGTAGTAGAGTAGCTAGTGGCGGATCAAAGTTGTGCTCATTGGCAAGTGGCTTTGAGAGATGAAAGAGAATAACTCTTTCATGCTCCTTGTTAGAGATTGGGTTTCTCTTTCTTCTCTTTTTCTCATCTTCGTATTCTGTCTGCATGCTTAGAGCTATCTTCTTTGGATTCAATATCCTCCTTTCCTTACTGTAGTGAAGGGATAATTATAGTATTGGCATACAATTCGACATTCCCTGGTTGGTAATAACCGTCTGCTGAGTTGTCCGGATATAAGAAAATCTCGTTTGACTGGTGGTTTTCTTCATCCTTGACACAATCATGGGAGGTATTTGGTATGACAGTTACATTTTGGAGGAGATCCGCCAGGCTATCATTGTCATTTTCGGAGTGATAGTGTGAACGTGAGTGAATATTCTTAAAATATTTGCCAAGTTGTTCCGACCAATTATAGTAAATTTATTAAACGTGCAGGAAGAAGATCGTGGGCCGTTTTGACTAGGCTAACGAGGTCATTTTAGTTGACTGACTGTCTGAGTAGATTACGTCGGTTGGGATGTTGTTTGAATCCTGAGTCTATCCCTTTTACTTGTAGACCTTTTTTTAGACCAAGTAGATTGAACCTATCATTTATTAAAAAGCATAATAATAAATTTGGTGTTAAACCAATAATATTAAATTATTTATTACAAGATAAAATAATCTCTTTGAATCCACAATTATCGATAGTTTTCAACATATTCACTGTTTAGCCAAAAAAGGGTGTATCTAAATGATTATTAAATAAATGCATTTATTACCAATAATAAATGTTCAATAAATTCATACGTTTTTCTTAATATTTTAAATTTTCTAACAAATTTTGAAAACCCCATTTTATATAATTAATGTCTGCTTTGGACAAAATTCATCCTATTACAAGTTGAAGTTGTAAGCGACCATACCGCAGAATTCATCACAGGGTCTCTCTCCCCCTTCCCACAGCACCCTGAGAAAACTCAAATCCTTCTCCCCACTCTCTCTCTCTCTCTCTCTCTCTCTCTACCGTCATCATTTGTGAGAATCACGCCAGCCCTTCATCTGAGATCTTCTCTTCTCTTGAAAGATTATTGTCTATAGTTATCAAATCGGTAGAGGAAATATTTCTCTGGGTCCTTGTTTGCCATGGTGAGTTCAAATCCTGCGACTGCTAGGTAGATCGCCGGCAAACATCGCAACGGCTGCATTTCTTCTGAATTTTAGATCAAGGCTAGTCCTGCCCATCTCTCTCTCTCTCTCTCTCTCTCTGTCTCTCTGATTCAATTTTCATCAGATGCTTTTCCTATGTAGTTCAATTTTGTTATTCACGTGTTCACTTGTTTCTTGTGGGGGTTTTAATCTTGCTGGCACTCATTCTCTCTCCGTGAATTTTCACTGCGGATGCTTCTTCTAGAGAATTTTATGCTCATCTCGTCGTTGCAAATGCGTGTGGGGGCATAGTTGACTTGAAAACTTCCGTGTTTTTGAAACTTCACACATGGAGGTGAAGTGCAGGGACCATGCTAGACCAAAAGGGCCCTTCGCCAGTGGAATTTGATAGTTTTTGCGCTAAGATGAGTTAATTTTCGGGCTGGAATCCCCAAATCTGCGAAGCCAAGAAAGCTGGAAATTATCAATTGCAGAAACGTAATTTACTGAATGGCCTATTTTCCTGTACTGGGGTTGCTGGCATGCCAAAACCAAACATCCTTATCTATGCTTAAAAGAATTGAATCAATTTGGTTGTCTGGTACTTGGAAGTTTGTTGAATCTCATGGAATTAATTTTTAATTTTGGAGCTCAGTGAGGTCATTTCCGCTAGTGGATTGAGGCTGAATTGATGCATTCAGATAATTCCTGTGGTTTTTATTCCAGTTATTTACTCTCTCTCTCTCTCTCTCTATCCCCATCTTATGCAAATTATATTTCTATTTAAGTATCCCATTAATCTGCTAAGTACTTCAAAGCTCAAATTGTGCTCAAATTGCAATAATGAATTGGTTGATTTTGCAATTATAGCAAATTTTCTGGTTGGACTCTGATTGGCATTTACTTGCATATGGAATTTTATGTAAGATTATACTATGCTGGATTGATAGAGAATAATGGATATTGAAAGAATATATATATTTATTTTCAGGCATTATTTTTGGGTGGTTTGAATTGGTTTTGGTCAATTATAGTGGTTGTGTATTATGGTGGTGGCAGTGGGGCTGGGTATGTGACATGTTTGTGATTAAACTGAGACGATCGTCCTCCTCTTCTCCTCTTTACCCCTTTCCCCACTTTTAAATATTTTTTCCCCATGGAAGCTTGTTTTTAATCTAACTGGAAAGAGTATGACTTTTCCTCCTCTTTACCCTTCTCCCCACTTTTTAATTCTTTCCCCATGGAAGGTTGTTTTTAATCTAAGTCGAATAAAGGTGGTTGCTTGAACATGATTAAAGATGAACACTATACTTGAAGGTAGACCTAACAATTTATGCATGATAGAACAGGTCAAACAGTAGTGTTATGTGAATTACTGTTGAAAACCTCAAGTATCACAATAACTAAATAGTACCATAGAGCATGCGTTGCATTGTGTGAGGATGATAGATGTAGGCAGACTTATCTTTATATTACAGAGAGGTTGTTTCTAGGATATTAACCTTTTTGTTTAGTGCTGAATTATGTGTAAATTTCCTATCCATCCCAGTAATGAATCGTCCCATGAACTAGAATGCCCTCATTAATTAGTTATCTTGTAATTATAGAATCTGATGATTCAATCTTCCAGATCCTATCATCAACCAAGTTAGAGTCTTATTATTAACTACCTTGCTTGGCTTTCACTGATGATTGGACACATTAGTACTCATCGTAATGCCTTGATCCCTACCCACCAGCCTGCACGCCACATGCTGTGAGCCCAAGCTACCTCCTTGGACCCACAAGGCTAACACCAGCATAAATACAATACCCATACCATCCACCTGAAAAGCCAATTATTACAAATCTGCAATTATATAAATGTAATGCTTTAACTACAACCTCCCAAAAATAATCAACTTCCATGCCCCGATTGCGCACTTTGATTCAAATCAACACAAACCTCTGACACATAATTCAGCACTTGAAACTGTTTAATGGTGGGTGCGCTACAAAAGACCAGTAAATTAGTGAACTATAAATATCAATTCCTCAAGGGCTAAGAAATAATGATGGAGCAATAACTCAATTTTGACTCCAAAGAATACAACAATGACTAGATGGATCAACTCTCGACCAGAAGGGATGTACAACACAAGGAATATCTCAAAAATGGGCGACCATGACTTCGATAAAACATTGCATGATTATTTACAAAAATATCCACAATATCATGCCCTGCCAGGCATAAAAAAAACCGTCATGCTTTGCAACTGTTGGCATGTTGGTCCCATGTTAGAAGCTTCAGTATTGTAGCAGGTAGCCCCTTTTTCCCTCTGGGATAGCTCTTAGGCTACATTGTGTAGCCCTTTTCTGAATATCCCTTTCTGTGACTAAAGAACAAATCAAGCACTGACCAAAATTTCTATTAGAAATACATGGCTTCAGAGATTCAGTTTAGTAGAAAAATCATATATTTGACCTATAAATTGAATATTTTTGAGAAGAGGAAAAATGGTTGACTATCATCCTACAACAGAAGACATGCTCACTTTTTTGTTATTCTGGTTATCGCACTCAAACACATGAATTTTCTAGATTGTGGGCGTTGTTTGAACTTTGAAGAAATGATGTGTTATTTCCGAGTTTCAGCTCATGACATATGCTGATGTTAAAGATTGTTGTTTTGTTTATGTGATATAAACTGCATTGTATTAATGATTCTAGCAATTTGTTCAGGGAAGGTAATAGGTTTTGAAAAGTCCCCTTGAAGGCAACATCTCTTGTGCAACCTTGCCTCCTGAGAAGAAACCATGGACTGAATTACTGGAAACAAGAGGTTTAGCCAAGGCATTTATGAACCCTTTATTTGCATGAGGTGAAATTTGTTCATTGAAGGTTTAAGCAACAACTGTCAAAATTCAGCGACCAGGTTCAGGGGGTGAGTTCCCCCAAAGTGGAGAGTTCAGCCCTTTCCCTGTGGCTAGGAGGGTGAATTCATCGCATTCCATCATGATGGATGACGATTTGGAGAAAAATGCTATGGGGCCCTACCAAGATAGGCCAAGGACTTTTCCTGACATGCGTAGTAAACCTTACACTCCACTGGTAGGGATCCTGTCATATTGGACTCTGTCTTTTTGGAGCATTAACTTGTTGGTTGTATCCTTTTTTATGTTTATTTTTCTTCTGGGATGATTTATGCCTTCGCTGAAAGCAAAGAATGTAACCATTTTGGTTGCCAATATGGGTATGGGGATATTCGGGTGATTTTGAAGCATCATTTTTCAATGTGTAAACATGAAGTTGTTTAATTTGTATATATAATGAAGGGAAAAAAAAGAAAAAAGATCAAAATAAGACCTGTTGCTTCCCCTATTTTGTTAGCAACTTAGCATTGTAATATGCCTCATGGCATGTGTAACTTCTTGTGTGGAGATTTGATAAATTTGGAGTTTTTTTGAGAACGCTTTGTATATGACCTTTGAGTCTCGTCATGGAGCGGGTTACATGAATCCTTCCTTGCCATTCAATTAGGATATATCATTTGAAAGACAAACTGCAGTCAAATCCTTTATTTACTGCCTGTAGACTCCAACTATTTGTAGGCCTGCCAATCCCTTCTCTTTCTCATTGCCTCTAGCTTAAATTGAATCACTGTTTATCTTTGGTGGTCTATCAATGCCTCTGGGATATATTTCGTGTGGCGACCACGCAAAAGATCCTTCTCTTCCATGGATATTATTTCTGGCTTAATTTGCAAAATTTTTCATGGTACATGATTTAGTAGTTTTCCCTCTAAATGGAGAGTTATATATTGTCCTTGGGTGGGAGCTCTAATGCTTTTTCAGGATACAAAACTCTTGTTAACCTTTAACTGGGAGTAGCATCTTTTTATGGCGTGTCAAATGTCTGTAGTCTGATGTTGGATTGTTACCTTTTTTAGAACAATTTTTTCAATTATGAGAAGAATTCCCTTCATATTTGAGAACATGTGAGGTAGAGGAGGAATTTTTACTGAAATGCTTAACTCATGTGGCAAAATGTTGATGTTTATAGAACTGGATTACAACTTTATAACACAAAGCCAAAATTAAGAAGTGGAATCACCATTCCTTTAGGCATTTGAAGTGTGTTAGGAGATGATTGAGTACCTAGATTTGTAGAAAACTAATTGGTCTCGGTACAAGGTTGGATTCAAAAAACCAATACATCCTGACCTCATCTCATACCACAAATTGGTGTCATTACGTCAAAGTCCTCTGCACTTGCCACCACGGCAGGAAAAACCTCACCACTTCCCATACCTCTTTTGTAATGAACATCCAAGGATGCAGGCAGGATGTATTGATTTACCACCCTGTTTCTGTGGATGTCTTTATAATTCCTGCTGTATGATGATGATATGCATCTTTTTATTTTTTTTTTGACACTGGTAGGATAAGGCTTAATTTGGATAGAAGCACTTGGATTCCAGAGGGACCAATCGTCAATTTAGGTGAGTTGGTTTTTTTTGTCTGCCTGGAAAAGAAGAAGAAGAAGAAGAAGAAGTCCAAGCTCATAATCACTCATCTCAGTCTCCTTTTGGGAGCCATTGTTTGTAAAAACAAAGTAGTATTGTATGTTATTATGGAGAGGTTTGAGAAGAAACTCACGGGATGGAAAAACTGCTGTCATCTTTAAGATAGAGGCTTGTCACCTTGTTTAGCCTGCCTATATACTTCATCCTTTTGTTCTTCCTCATGATTATGGCAAAGAGGTTAAAGTGAATTTGAGTGCGATTCCCAAAGGGGTCATGGTCATGATCTGTTGCCAGTGTATCATGATGATCACGGCGACTACAAAATTATTAATAGTTAGCAAAGACTAGAAAGTCGACCTTAAGGCTAAAAGTGCAAGATTTTGAGTAATAGACAAAATTTTAAGATATCCAAGGAACTTTGGTGATATATTTTTTAGAATTTGAAATATGCATTACCATTAATTGTCATTTTCAAGGCTTTGTAATTGAAGTTTAAATTATATGACTTTTTTCAGGGGTTTTTAATTGAAGTTTAAATTGTATGACTTGCATAAGTTTTTACCCTCTGTTAATCTATTATGCATGAATATATCACGCATACATTATTATAAATACTCTCCATTTGTTTCATGTTAGGTGCTCCTTTGACCTTTTCAAGTCAAATAAACTGGCTTTGGCCATTTACTTTTTATTAATTCCATCAAAGGAGTAATCTTTTACAATTGTTTATTAAAACTTTTGAAAGAATATTTTTTATGCATAAATTTTTGAATTTTAAATCAGTAGAATGTTAAAAATTAAATGGATGCAAAATGCGCTTTAGTATACGCATTGGCCTATATATATTGTATCAGCCAATGTGTGATTGTGTGTGTACATGCCTTTTACTATGTCAATTTCTATTTGTTATTTGACCTAATGAGAGCAAATGCTTGTATATTTTTGCTTTTTGGTTGACAAATAAAACACTCCTTTCAAAATGGCTTTGGAGATTTGGACAAGAAATTCAAGGGATGTGGAAAGATGTAGTGGGCGATGGCTTCTGACTGTGCAGAGGGCGTTTCTCGTTTTAAATTGATGGGAATAGGAAGTGGGTAAAGACTTCTCTTTTAGTGTGATAAATGGCAGGTGGACAAATCCTTAGACCTGTTGTTTTCCATTTTTTCCAGACTTGCAATGAATGAGGATGCTAAGGATGCAAAGATGGCTTGATTTTGGGAGGTGCCATGGTGTAATGTTGCTTAGGAGACAAGATTTGTGAATGAGGAGAAGCTTGTATAGTATTTTGAGCATTTTATCTTTTTCTTCTTGGGAGTTTCCCTCTCCCAAGAGAATTCCAATAGGTGCACTAACTCTTTGTTAAGGTATTATTTCTTTTTTACCCTCCGGGGTTTTACCAACCATTGATTGAAGTACTATTCATTCTTAAGAGAATTGGCAGGGAGTGGAAGAAAGTGGGAGGTTGTCTTTCAACAGTGGAAATGGCTGGATAAGGCTCTATTAAAGGTGAAATTCTTTAGTTGGGCATGGAGAAGGTCCTCTGGTAATCAAACTGCCATGGGACATTTGTTGTGTTGGAATAATCATATAATCCATATTGGGAACGCATTTTGCATTAAAAATTTATACAGCAGAAAAGTATTTGTAGATTTGTACTGTTAAGCGTAAACCAATTTCTCGGGGAGCTTATCGCACTTCATTAAAGTGGATAAAATGGGAAAATAAATGTCTATAAACTTTGGCAATTACTGTTATCCATGGATGAACAGGATTTGTTGGATGTATCCAGCCAAGTGAAAAAATAGACAAGTTTGTAATTTTGTGTATCAGTCACAACACTGGATGAATGTCACGATCCTTGGGGAGTTAGCATATCACTATAGTTATTGTTTTCACATCCTAGAGTAAATTAAACCAACAAAAAGAAACTACTATAGAAAATTCATTCTCATTCTTGCAATTTCATATTGGTAGATAGCATCATCTTTGCTTAGAATATATTTAGCCACAATATTGATGCAAATATTGGCCGATATGATACATATTGGCCAATACAGTTAATACATCGGCCAATATGACCTCATAAGCATACGATTTTTAGAATTTTTTTCTGTTTAATATCTCTAATATTGATACATATTGTCTGACATCAATACGACCGCAACAGATACTAATACCGATATTTTTATCTATGAACAATAGTATAAGAGGCTGTTGAGCACATCCATATAGTTCTATTTTCTCATTTTGACTTTTATAATGATGCCACATAATGCAAGTTTAGTAAGAAATAAGACTGATCTTGAAATCCCCCAAAAGTACCAAATATGTAGGCTATATTTATGCAAAAGAAAGAGTGACTCCTTAATGTTGGAGATTTTGATGCTCATGCCTACGTATGTGCTTCTGGATATCCAGTTAAAATTATTATTTGTGATTGGTTTCACTTTATAGGTTCTATATTGTGAATTAAACTTTTGGATACTATACTCTTGTTTCATTTCTCTTATGGGTGTAGTCATTCTGCATTACTTCAATAATTTTCACAGGCCACACATTGCACTGTTATTAGCTAGGATGACTGTGACCAGCACTTATCAGTTGCTTCTCGCAGGTCTTTCGGATCCTTATGAGGATAAATGTTCGCATTCTTCTTATACTTCTACTTCTGGGCGTTGGAGCTATCTTTTATATTGGAGCTAGTACTTCTCCCATCATTGTGTTCGTCTTCTCCGTATGCATTATCAGCTTCCTTTTCTCAATATATCTTGCCAAGTGGGTCCTCTCCAAGGATGAAGGACCTCCTGAGATGGCCCAGGTACATAATGTTGCCACGAGATATCATCCATCATTATCTTGTGCTTATGTAACCTTTTGTGAGTGTCATGTTGAGTATGTTTTACCCATTCAAGTCTTGGCCGAACTGTTCTTATCTGGGTTCTCTGGTTTGATTCCTGCAGTCAAGCTGATTTCGTCAAAGTGAGCTTCCAGGGTTTTGGTAGTTGATTTAGTCAAACTGAGTTTCCATTTTGGTATTTATTAATCGATCCTTCATGATCTCTTTTAAAACCAAAATATTTCATTGTAAACTGAAGTTAACCCCTTGCAAACAATGTTTAAAACAGTTTTCTTGCTTGAAGTAGCTGTTTATGCTCTCCCCCCTTGGTAGGATCAGTTGAAGTGTTGAAATCCAACTATCATTGTAAAACTATACTATGATGTGTGCATGTACTAGCCCATTAGATAACAGGAATTGTTAAGTGTTCGTTGTTTTTTTGCCCCTCTTTTCTTTTGGTGCCTCTTTTTTCTACAAAGATTTGATCCGTGTAACTACTAATGGATACTTCTGTCACTGAACAAAGCTGTGTGACTGTGCATTTTCTTTTGTTTTTTAAATGCATTTTAACTTAGGGCTACACATTTACCCTATTGCCCTATTGGCCTACTGATGCTCAGAGTGTTCAAATTGTGGTCTCTCTTGTCATTTGAATTTGAATATCATTGGTTCTTCACCTTTAATGCGACACCTTAAAGAAGTTATTGAGTATTTTAGACCATTTAGTTTATTTATGCTTCTTAGCTGATAATTTACTTGTTAGATATCATATGCAATTCGAGATGGAGCTGAAGGGTTTTTCAGAACCCAGTATGGGACTATCTCTAAAATGGCATTGTTGCTTGCACTGGTGATTCTATGTATATATTTTTTCCGCAGTACAACTCCTCAACAAGAGTCTTCTGGCATTGGGAGGTAAAACATAATTATACCAGTTGGCCTAGAAGCATGATTTTTCTGCTTCAGCTGTTTGAGCTTACAGATCGTTGCTTTCCTTGCCCCCACCGTCCTGATGCAGGACAGCATCTGCATATATTACTGTTGTAGCTTTTCTTTTAGGGGCATTGTGCTCAGGTGTTGCTGGGTATGTTGGTATGTGGGTGTCGGTTCGTGCAAATGTTCGAGTCTCTAGTGCAGCAAGGAGGTCTGCCAGAGAGGCCTTACAGGTTGGTACTATTTCGTTATGCTTGCTTGAATATATTTTGGGACATGTTATCTTATGCTAACGGCCTAACATCGTTGCAGGTTTCCATTCGTGCTGGTGGTTTCTCTGCCATCATTGTCGTAGGAATGGCTGTACTTGGTGTTTCCATCCTTTATGCTGTGTTTTATGTTTGGTTGGGGGTGGATCTACCAGGTTCAATGAAAGTTACAGATTGTAAGTGCTATTTTTGTCATTCTGTTTCTTCCTCTTGTTCTTTTTTGATGTAATGTAGTTCTTATTTAATGATTTGTTTGTATCAAACTTTTGTCGGTACTCAAGTGATTTATTTCCTTTCTCTTTACTCATATTACTTTTTTTAATCACTGTATATTTTGGTGTTAAATACACTCTAAATTATTGAATTTGACAATGACAGAATATATTGCAAAATCAATGTGTTTTAGCATGAAGGTCAAGTTTGTCGTTTAATTTCTCTATGCTGTTACTGTGCTGCTTATTTTGCTTGACTATGATCAAGTATTTGTGGGTCACTAGAGAATCATAGCATGTATCGTATATGGATTAAAACAAAGGAAATGTCTAAAAAGAAACTGCATTATATATCATGTACCTGTTTGTGCTGCAACATTGATAATCTTGTCTTGTTAATGTTGCCATATGAGATGAGTACTCTTCACCCGATTGCTATGGTCTCTATTCTTGTCATGCTATTTTCAATGTTGTATAATATGAGCTTGCTTGAATTAGGGCCATTAGGCTGTAGCAAAATCTTTGATTTTGGGGTCAAATCTGAGCTAATCAGTGCTGACATCTCTCTTACTGCACTTATGTGGTATATCACTAGAAGAAATGTTTTTTATTAATGTTTGACCACCGTTGTGGTTTTGGAATAATACTTTACTTCTGATGGTCTGAAGATTGTCCTTATGAATAGTTATATGATTTTCTTGATAACTCAAGAGATAGATTGTTGCTGATTTTTGTCCTCACTTCCTCTTGCCATATATGTAACTGTTCTTTCTCAAACGTGTTTTTGTTGCCTTTTTTCTCCATTCCTCTTTTGATTCAATCTCAAATTTGAAGGGAAAAAATACAATAAGGTGGCTATTGAGCCAGAGATATTGTATGGAACAGAATCTTGGGTGGTTAAGTATCAACTTTGTCCAAAAAATGTCAGTAGTGGAGATGCACTAAGAAGGATGTGTGATCATACAAAGAGGATTAGACCCATGTTTACTTACCCCCTCCAAGAAAAAAAAAAGAGAATAGATAACGCAATTAAAAAGAACTGAATGCAGGAACTAAATCCATGTAACTGACCTCACATAGTGGGAAAATCCTTGGCTTGGTTTGGTTTTATTTGAGGTAGAAGGTCTTAGACATAGGTGATAATTCTTTTTGGTCATGTGTTTTCTGAGTATAGTTTTTCTTACTGATCAAAAGGAGAGAAAAAGGGAAAAGAGAAGATATGGTTCACATGATTGGCTAGCCTTTGGTAAGGGTGATACTCTTGATGGACGTCTACATCAAACGTTGCATTAGTATCTTCTGAATACTGGTTACCTTTTTACCAGACTTTTGTAACTGGTCATCAATTGTTATTATGTCTTTGGCTTGTGGTGAAGTATTTGTCAGTGCCACCACCACTGACTCTTTGCCACCACTGCCCCCACTGTTGCCATCCCATCCCCCACATCACACCACCACCAACTCTTCACCACCAGCATCACACTGTCACCACCAACCCTCCACCGCTGCCATCCCCCTAGAACCACCATGATGCTGCCACTATCATGCCAGCGTCATTGTCATTCCACAGTTTTCCCACTGCCACGACAATCACGCCCCCATTACCACCTCTCCACTGCCATCCCACTGCCACCATCATTACATCGCCGCCTCATCGCCATCATCCCACCTTCACCACCTCTCTAACAACACCACCATGCTACCACCACAACCCTGCCACCGCTATCTCATCACCAGAGTCACCATCACCACCATCTTGCTGCCACCATTGCACGCTACTATTATGCCGCCACCACCACCCTGCTGCTGTTGATATGGGAATATGATGAAATGGGAGGACGAAGTGAAATGAGGGTTTGGTTTTTATGCAGTAAGGGGAATTTGGGAAAAAAATCTCCTGGAATAGCTACACCTGGACAACTTGGAATTTAAACCCCAGGGGTAGTTTTCTTTATTCCTTGTGTTATGGGAATAACTATTCTTAAAAGAATTGTTATGCCTTTATTGCAACCAAATAGTGGAATATTAATTTCACTAGGAATGAGGTAGGATTTTAGGAATGAAATTTCTATTCCATCCTATGACACACAATGTTATAAAGTAGGGTTTTTTCACTAAGACATGCGTGTGATCATGAGATTTGATTTACTGCAAAGTAACAAATCTGTTTTACTTATGCTATTTGATTCAATATCTATCTCGTACTTCTATTTCTTGAGGCAAATACTTTCATATAATATACTAGGAAGTATCTGTCAATATTTGGTCGGTGTATGTGGCTTGAGCTTGACTTCTCTATTTCTTCTTCCAGTGCCTCTGCTCCTGGTCGGTTATGGTTTTGGAGCTTCATTTGTTGCCCTTTTTGCTCAATTGGGTGGTGGCATATATACCAAAGCTGCTGATGTCGGAGCTGATCTTGTTGGAAAGGTTGAACAGGGAATACCTGAAGATGATCCTCGAAATCCTGCTGTCATTGCTGATTTGGTATTTTTCCCTGTCATTTCTGCTTTGTTAGCTTTCAGTTTTTGAGTGCTTTGTGGGTTGATTCTAGAACTGTTACTTTGACTATTGTGGCCTTTTTTTTTTTTTGGTTTTTTCCTGGTAGTTAACTGCTACTCTTGTTTTGCTGGTTTCCTTTAAGGTCGTGGGTGTAAAAATTGTTAATTATAGTTAGGTTCATCAACGCCTATTACCTAGTAATGACCTTTGACACAATTTTACTGTTCTGGAAAGAGTGCTTGGTACATGATATCCATTTTCGTGATTAATTGAAAGGTTGACTATGTTCGATGAATTAGCTTGGATTAGCTTAACGATCATCGGCTCCTCATTTTTGGGGCTGGTTTGTTGATTCATCTCTGGATTTGCAATGTATGTTTTCGGTCTTTTGGATAGGAAATCAGGTTTCATGAATATGAGTCCAGGAAAGGACCTCTTGATTACAAGAAAATATACAAAACATTACTCATCTTAGGTTCATTTTCTGGTAACTGTCATTGCCAGCAAGAAAATGTACACAACTACCATACTGAATGATGGGAGAGGTGGGAGAGAAGGGGAGTAGTGAAGAAGGAAGGGCAACGACATAGAGAAGATAAATCAGGAAGAGAAAATTAGACAAAAAGGGCAGCAATCATAAACAATTGATATTTAATTCAATATCACAAGCAGTTGTGATCACAATTGTGCAATGACTTAATATTTATATGCTATAAGAAAACTAAATCAAATAGGTTAAAAGATAAAGTAAAATAAAAGATGACAAATAAATAAAAGATAATTTTACTATAAATAGCATAATTAAATGCTAATTCCAAAAGTCAGTCTACAAAAGTTTGGATGAGCAATTCTCATCATTTATCTTGGCTTTGAAGAACTTATCTCCGTAGAGTTAGTAAGCTGGTATGCCTACTCTTCCCTTATTTGTATCATAAGATCTTTAACTCTCTTTTTGCTGCATTCAGCTCATTAACTAAATTTCAGCATCATACTCCACAGCATAGACCATCTTTCCCTGTTTGTGGCTTCCCTTTCATGACTTCATCAGCTTGACAACCACTGGCTTTTCTAACATCCTCTTTATCTGTGGCCAACTTCATACTCTTTCCAACCTACTGAGAAAAGAACATCCCACCTCAGTCAACTTTCCTCTTTGGTGCTTCCAAGTCTTCTTCCTCCCCTCATTAATTTGAGTGGTCATGCAACTGTCCTTTGACTTCCAGCAGTGAGAGCAATGCATCTTAAATTGCTGTGATTGGAAGTTGTAAGCTACTTCGTCCAGCAAAGGCCTTTTGAGCAGTCGTTCATCTGCTTCAGACTGTTATAAGTGCCAAAAACTCTTAATAGAACTGGTTGATCATGGCTCTAAATCTATCATACCCTGGTGGCCATTCTGTGGAACCCTACCACTACCAGATTTACTATTCCACTCCAAGGTTCCTTCAGACTCAGCCTGCATAGCCTGAAAAATGGTACAAGATGGGCTATCATGATTCTCCTCCATAAACTTTCACTTCATCCTTGAAGCTTGCATAGCAACACCAGAATCTCATTTGATTCCTTTTTGCCAGTGCTTGTTTTAGACATGCTTTAGATCTCTCCCTTGGTGAACTCATGACAAAAATTTGCAGTCAACCTCCAGGGC
Source organism: Nepenthes alata (assembly GCA_028571085.2). NCBI lineage: Eukaryota > Viridiplantae > Streptophyta > Magnoliopsida > Caryophyllales > Nepenthaceae > Nepenthes > Nepenthes alata. The sequence continues at coordinate 10,548 of JAOVVI020000921.1, read as the reverse complement.
ATGTGGGACTTTGAAGCCTCTTTAGTTGCAATCTCCACGATGTTCGCAAAAGAATCCTGCTCAATTGGTTTTATGAAAATTTTCAGCCAAGATTCTTACTCTGTTGCCATTGATTTAAAATTTCAAACCTTACGCCCAACAAAATCCGTAAATTTCTTGACCAGTCATCATGTGCTTCTGTGAAGACTCAAACACACAAGCTTCCCTTAATCAGCCCCAGCTAAAGAAATTCTCACTAATTGAGAAAGAAACTCAAAGGATTTCCACTTTGTTAATGAAATTTATATGCACACTTCTGAGATCCCCCCTCCATGGAGTCCTCAAAAGCAAAGGAGAGTTATTCGGGAGTATTTCTTAAAACAATAATTTTCTGCCCCAGCTTCAATTTGAGGATAACACTCCATATGCCTAGTTAATTTACCTTTTCCGATCTTCCTTCCCTCTTTGAGTTGTATTTCTTTGTCACGTTTGTTTTATTTCTTTTTTGTTTTTGGGAGGTGTGGGGAAGGGGTTGGGAAAAGCCTTCTCTTCATGCTAGATGAAAATATCGGCGGCAGTATCGGTCACAACCATATTAGTATCAGACGTAGCGGCATCAGACATATCGGAATCAATATATTTTTAGTGAATCAAAAGCTAACAAGGAAATATCAACTAATATATCATAACGGTTATATCTGTATCAAACATATCAAAAGATATATATCGATATCAAATAAATTGGAATCAAAAAAATTTTTGCGCATCGTGAACTAATAAGAAAATATCGGCCGATATATCACAATATATAACTAATATGGCGATATATTGTGATTTTTTCACTGTATTAGGGGGCCGATACCAGTATCCGATATATTAGATATTGGCCGACATTTCATTCCCTGCATCATGTTTATAGCTTGATTTTTTGGGTAAGGGGTATGTATTTGACTGGGTTACACAACATGTGCCTGTTACGCCTTACAAAGCTTTCTGCTGGACGGGTTTGGTACATCAACTCTGCAACATAATTCAAGAACTTTTGGAGAAAACATATTTCACAAAATTTGTGATGATTTTCCTTCGCATATATATTAGCAGCTTAAGTGGGATATAAGGTGGCCCAATGTACGAGGGTTCTCACGTTGTCAACTAGAAGGTGTGTTAGATGTGCACACCCTTATTAATAATATAAAGAAGTTGTTAATAATCGAGCATGTTTATTATTTTGACAATGCTTATTTTATGATTTTTAAAGTAAGATAGAAAGCGTGACCCAGTGTACGGGGCTTTCTACGTTGTGGATTCTAGATAATGTTAGATGTACATAACTTGCCCTACGATGTAGAAGGGTTGTTCTGTGCTTTAAAAACGTGAACTTCCAATCATGAAAGATATTATCGTATGTCATGGTTCACCCTCTAAGTGGAATCTTTAAAATAATTATCTGTAATGACACAGGTTGGAGACAATGTGGGTGACTGTGCAGCCCGTGGTGCTGATCTTTTTGAAAGTATAGCGGCAGAAATTATCAGTGCAATGATACTTGGTGCTACCATGGCCCGGCGCTGTAAAATTGAAGGTGAGCATGACATTTTCAAATGTTTTTGTTGGTTACCTGTCATTTTCTACCTCATCCCCCAAACTTACTCTTGTCCTGCCAGAGGGCCTTTATGTCTTTTGATTTCATTTGAAAATGTTGGAAGATAGGAAGGAAAATATAAGTAAATACTAAATATGTTATTAATGGCAGGAAGCCATCAACTCACAAATCAAGATTCCATGGAGCAAACTTTCTGTTGTTTTGAAGATATTTGCTGTTCCTTGAATTTACCTGTTATTTTGTCCAATTAAGGTTGTTAACTTGTAGGATAGTGGATGAAGAGTAAGAAGCAAAATCCTGTAATTTTCTGCATAGGATTTTCCTATATATCTACCAGATTTTAATTTTTCCAAAGAACAGAATATGATTAGTAATTTACTGTGGCTTGTCAAAGATTTATGTGGTGACTAGCCTGATTAGCACTAAATTGTATGACTGCCTCCAAAAAAAAAAAGATCAAGAAAAGAAAATGTAATTTCCAATGCTGAATTTGTAATATGCCAGAGCTGCTGGGCACTAGAAAAATGTGCATGGAGATATATTTCTCTGGAATTTGCAATTTATCCTTGAAAAACAATGCCATGAAATCAGGCATTATGAATTAGATGCTCAGTGTGATAAGACAAATTTTCTGCCTCAGTGATACCCTGTTATTTGTTGGTTATGCAGATCCCTCGGGCTTTATCTTGTTTCCTCTTGTTGTTCACTCCTTTGACCTAGTGATATCATCAGTTGGAATTCTTTCCATAAAGACCACACGTGACTCTGGTGTGAAGGCTCCTATTGAAGATCCTATGAAAATTCTTCAGAAAGGCTATTCTGTTACTATTTTGCTGGCTGTGCTGACATTTGGTGTGGTAATCTACAATAGACTGCTCATATGTTGGTCACATTCTTTTGCAGAGTAGTTAGAAGAAGACATTTGGCTCCTTTTTCTTTGCTTAAGAATATCTAAATATATTACTATCATGGTATTTTCATTCAAATAAGTTAACCATCAACGTCTGCACCATGTTGCTTCTGATATCTTTTTTTTTTACATTGGTTAATGTGTAGTCTACCCGCTGGTTGCTTTATACGGATCAAGCACCGTCAGCATGGTTTAATTTTGCTTTATGTGGGTTGGTTGGTATCATAACTGCCTACATTTTTGTCTGGATCACCAAGTACTATACTGACTACAAGCATGAGCCTGTACGCACACTAGCTCTTGCAAGCTCTACTGGACATGGGACTAATATAATTGCAGGCGTCAGTTTGGGTCTGGAGTCGACTGCTCTTCCAGTTCTTGTTATAAGCATGTCTATAATTTCAGCTTTTTGGTTGGGTCAAACTTCAGGGTTGGTGGATGAAGCTGGAAATCCCACTGGCGGACTGTTTGGAACAGCTGTAGCAACAATGGGGATGCTCAGCACCGCTGCCTATGTTCTGACTATGGATATGTTTGGTCCAATAGCTGATAATGCTGGTGGCATTGTAGAGATGAGTCAACAGGTAAATGACTATTTGGAAAATTGTTTTAAGTCAAAATCTGTGCAATTAACTAAGACTAACTTTTCATGTGATTCCTTCATTATAGCCTGAAAGTGTTCGGGAGATTACTGATGTTCTCGATGCAGTTGGGAACACCACGAAAGCGACAACTAAAGGATTTGCTATTGGATCTGCAGCACTTGCATCCTTCCTTCTTTTTAGTGCTTATATGGACGAGGTTGCTGCTTTTGCTCATTCATCTTTCAAAGAGGTAGGAATAAGGTGATACTTACACTGATTATTTTCTTGCTCATTTTCCTTATACCTGAGTTTATAAACATTTAAGGTCTTTTAGGTTGACATTGCAATTCCAGAAGTTTTTATTGGGGGCTTGTTGGGCTCTATGCTTATATTCCTATTCAGTGCATGGGCGTGCTCTGCTGTTGGCCGTACTGCCCAGGAGGTTGTTAACGAGGTCAGAAGACAATTCATTGAGAGGCCAGGTATTATGGTAAGTACTAAGATTAGACGTAAATGTTAGTGATGATGGGTTTGATATTTGGTGGTATTAATTGAAAATTTTTGCGTCACAGGATTATAAAGAAAAGCCAGATTATGGTCGTTGTGTTGCCATTGTAGCATCTGCCTCGTTGAGGGAAATGATTAAACCTGGTGCTTTGGCCATCATTTCTCCAATAGTGGTTGGTAGGTTATTATCTTACACCTTCTGTTGACTGTTAGTGTTTGTATTTGCTTGTAGTTGCGTTGTGTGTTATGACCTCGTTACCAATACATAAATATAAATGACGCCATAAACATTTAACCAAAACTGGGCCAAGACACTACACAAAATGTTAGTTTAACCTGAATTAAATTCAGATAAAATATAAATATATATATCATCCTAGAATATGGGTAGAACTCTCATGTTTAGCCCTAAATCACATACACCTGCTCAACATCATCAATACTTGAAGGAAAATTATTTGCATTCTAACATCTAACGTGATTATCATATAGCTCACATTCTAAGGCGCACCAGCCACAAAATACAAACAATCCGATGTTAGACATGTTTCAAATAGTTTCCTGATAACAGATTACAATTTTGAATATAATAAAAACATTTTCAAGCTAATCCCCCCGAGAACTATCCAAAACCATGCAAGTGACCTATGTCTGCTAATCTGAAAGGTAATGAATATACAAGAGTGAGCTTAAAACTTAACAAAGTGCGTGCACACACATGCACACATATATATGTATGTATATATACATACATGACAAAAACACAAAGAGAATAAATATAAATGAATGTATGCAAAATGCCAAATAAGTAAGAATTGAGGGTCAATAATAAACCTCATTGGCTGGGGTCGAGCATCGAAGGTCAAATGGTAGATTCTTACCCTATCGTCCAGGCCATACAACTCTATAAAACTTGAGAGTGAGTTGACTATATATTATACTCTATAAATGGAGACAAACACTATTTTTTTAACTTGTGGATGTTAGGTAACGACCTTTGCTTACGAATTAATATATTAGAATATATCCAAATATATTTCATTAGTTTTTTACAATGGTTCTTATTTAAAAAAAAGACAAACTCTTCACAAATGAACAAATTTCTAACATTTGAAAACAAATAACTTAACATTAACTTGGTTGTAGAGTTTTTAATCAAATTCTTACATAAAAAAGCACACAAGACCAATTACTCAATAATTTCAAGGTTTTTTCGCAATGTGCTTGAAATAAGGTACAAGTCTCAAAAATCTTATAATATATGAACAAAATCAACATACATGCAATTTCTAAGTTAAGAAAAAAAAATAAAAGGCTACATGAATGTGAATTTAAACAAGATCAAGAATAGTATTCTGAAAAGTGTAACAACAAATGAAGGAAAGGATTTAGATGTACTTTCCTTAAGTTAAAATTACCAAGATCTAGCTCAAAATCACTTTAAATTCACGATCGCTTTCTTTCTTTTTTTTCTTCTCCTCTTTTCTTTCTTTATCCTCTATTGAAAATCTCTAGAAAATGACTTAAAAATTTCTGAAATCCTATTTATACACAAATTGGCACATGAATACCAGTTGTACGCATATCAGGTGTAAAGCTATTGACAGCCCGCGCAAGTGCATCCTTCATTCATGGCCTTTGGTACACGCTAGAATCGGCGCATGAACACTCATCATGTGTGCATTAGGAGCGACTTCTACTGCTTTCGATGCACGAACTTTCCTTCATGCGCCCTATAGGCGTCTCTCTACTGCTTTTTTGTACACGAGTGTCGGTCATGTATGGTTTAGGCACTAATTCTGTTTTCTCAAATATTTGATTCTTCACCTGAGCATACAATTTAATTAATTCTAACGTCATATATTTTATTTAGTACTCGGGTACTGTGTGATTTTAATGGTTGACAAAATGTGACAATGCCAACTATGTAAATTATCGTAATGTCATATAAAAATCTGCAATGCTTAAGCTAATGGATTTTACACAGGGCAGAGATGGTGGGAATTAAACTGCCGTCATTTGCTTAGGCGATTTGGTTCTGACCTCCATTCTACCCTTGATTTCCCAGGATCCAGTTGTTTCTCTCTGTATAATATTGTCGAAGTCTTCTGACTCAAGTTTATGAATCTCTTGAAAGAAGGGCTGCATAAAAATATCTCTATCTGCTACACATGCCCAAAATAACGAAAGAAGTGGTTCTCTATATATTGCACCTGTGTTGACATCATGAATTTTTGTCCTTTCTTCTCCATACGTGGGGCTTTTGTGATTATGAAATTAAAATTTCATGGTTGTTTATTGGAATGCTATTAACTTTTGTTTTGATAACAAAATCTCTAATGATATTAGGGTACTATCCGAAGTTAATTTGTTGGTGAATTTTGAGATCATGAATTTCGTCGAGGTTCTTCCTCAAAACAATTTTCAAATATTCTTCTCTTGGACTTGGATAAAGATGTGTTAGTGGTCTTCATGAATTAAAATATTGGTATTTCTATTGGTATCGATAGTGGTATATATCGGATAATATATGGTAGTATCCGAGATCTTGGAAGAAAAAAAAATTCTAACAATTATAAGGTGACAGAAAAATATTAGGCTTATATATCTAATATATCTGTCAATATGTTGTGATATATAACCTATGCCGCTACATGAGATTTTTTCATGGTATCGGAAAATGTCAGTGTTGGGGAACTAATACTGATATATATTGGTTGAAATTTTCATTCATGGTGAGCTTTTCATATATCTAATATTTGGTAATGTGAGTTGGAGATATTTCCCATAGGAAGCTGAAGGGCAACTGCTCACTTTGCTCATGTGTCTGATGATTGTATTCACTTGAATGAGGACGAAGGAGTTTGCTGGGAGCTTATTAGGAATTAGAGTTACAACTTTCAGTGCTTTTCAGTATTCATGGAACAATACTTTCTGTGATGAGATGAAAAATTTCTCATGATCTATTGAAAACTGAGGATCCATCTAGTCTGGCAGTTTGCAATGCAGTTTGTGTGTGTGTGTGCCTATTCATTATGCATTTCTGAAAGAGAGGAGCTTTGATGAGTTGCTTGGCCTTTGGGATTCCTTAGGGGTTGCTGATTTGTAGAAGACCTTGACTACAGTTCAGAACTTGTGTTGCGAGCATGGGATGAAATATCGATTGATATTTGATGTATATTGTTGTCAGGCCTTCCTAATACTGAAATTTCCAAGTACCTCAGAAAAATCGTGAGATTATCTCCGATATGACTAATATATTAGCCAATATTAGCTTGTCAGCTTATAATTCGCTAAAAATTTTTCGTCTTATTTCAATATGTATTGTCTGATATATATAATGTTGACATGTGTTGCTGGCTTTTAGAATAGTATTCTGTTAGTCATGTTTTGGTTGTGGGCAAATTAATGGTTCACTGGCATTTCATTTTGATTTGGCTGGAGACATGATTCTTAGCTTGATTTGCTGCTTGATGATGGCTGATTTAGTACGAGTGGAATTAGGAATTGTCCATGCTCCAAAATATTTATAGAGAAGAGTTATGTGGTTGTGCTATTCCAGCTATTTGCAGTTCCTCTCAAGGGACTAAAAGGGGGCCGAGTCTTTTTTTCTTCTCTTCTGTGATATATTCTTTTTCTTAGATTAGTGAGGAAAACTTTATTAGTGGACGTAGAAGAAATGATAAACACGAGACCGATGTGCCGATATGCTATTTTTTGGAAATGAGGACATGACAAGTTAAGGGTATATTAACTGTAATCATAGTTTATTATTTTTCTAATTGATAAATAATACTATTTAATACTAAATTGGTAATAAATATGCATATTTTTTATTTTTTCACCCAAAAATATTTATAAAAAAGTATACAATTGAACCAATATAAATGAATTATGCTATAACATTTTTGACAAGGTGTTATAATATAATAATAATAATAATGATGATGATATAATTTAACAAACTAATATAAAACTTGATATGACAATTTTAATATATCAATCAACATTTGATTTTTTATATTATACTTTGTAATTGTCACAAAATAGAAAATAGAAATAAAAATTTCTAACAAAAACGTGTCTAGGATGTTTTTCAAGCGTGTCTAAAATGAGTCTAAAACTTCTCCAAACGAGTTGAAGCATATCCGACAAATGTTAGGACTTGTCAGAAGAGTATTGGTATTTAATACGTGTCAGACACTCGCAATCTAGCTCCAATAGAATGTCCATGTCTCTTAAGTTTGTTATATGTTGTCACCAATTTTATTCTTATGTCTATGAGTATTCTCAGTTGCTCAATTTTTTATTAAATGTTTATTGTTTCTTGTCCTTGATCATATGCTTCGACAAAAAAAATCAAACTTAGGTTAATAGTTTCTTGTAAGATATACTTATGTGGTGTCTGTAAAATTATTCCTTAAAATTTTGTTAGGATGACTAGTTCTTGTGCAATTTTGACTCTTATAAGATAACTATCTATCTATATATTTATATATATTGGCCTACATCTTCTGCTGCTGCTTCAACTTTTATGTTGTACTAACAATTGGGGTCATGGATGGTTCACTCGGGCTTACTCGTCTGCTGTAGGCTTTACGTTTCGGGTCCTGGGACACTACACTGGACATCCTTTACTCGGTGCTAAAGTCGTGGCCGCGATGCTGATGTTTGCAACAGTTTCTGGTATTCTTATGGCTCTTTTCCTGAACACTGCTGGTGGCGCCTGGGACAACGCAAAGAAGTACATAGAGACGGGGGCTTTAGGAGGCAAAGGAAGCGACTGCCATAAAGCTGCAGTAACTGGGGACACGTAAGTTCCCACAGATCATTATCATCGTTGTTGGTTGCCATTTCATTTGTTATATTTTGCCTGTTTTGCAGTCCACCCCACCAAAAACACAATAAAAGATAAAAGGGTGAGGAAAAGAATAAACACATGCGTGCCCACACACAAGGATAAAGAAAAGGACAAAAAAAAAAAATATGATATTTAGCTGAATTTAAGCCGTTGAGTATTGAAAACAGGCTATAGCACTTAATCCTTGTATTTAGTTATATCACGAGACGTTCACGAGAAAGTCTATGAATGCATTAGTTTAAGTTTGGCCTAAAGCTGCAACCATGATGAAAATATTGGTATCGGTATTGGTATTAGGCATATCAGATAATATTTATATCAGATTATTGGAAGAGAGATTCTTGAAAATTGTAAGCTGATAATGCCCTATCGGTTGATATATTGTGGTATATCAGTCAATACGGTAATATATCATAATATTTTTGCGATATTGAGAAATACCATCATCAGGGGACATGTGCTGGTATTTATCGGTTGATATTTACATCTACGGCTGCAGCACATGCTTTTCCCAAATTCTGCAGCCTGCAGTTTCAACAGCAATTTGATACATTCAAGATTGAAAAATTGAACAATCTTAGTAGTTTGCCTTATCAACTCGATGATTTCTTCCCCATTTTGAGGAAAGCATCATTTTGTATTTGTGATTGTTGTCATTGATGATAATGCAAACTTTTCTGCCTGCAGCGTTGGAGATCCATTTAAAGATACCGCCGGACCATCTCTTCATGTCCTCATTAAAATGTTGGCAACAATCACGCTGGTCATGGCGCCGATATTTCTGTAAAGTAGCTCCTCCGATCACTATATTAAGCACCCTTTCCAATTTTTTTGGTGCTGAGAGAATTAGCTCGTGAGCTCGACTCGTATAATGCCATTCGGGCTTGCCAAAATATGGGTAGGAATACAAGGATATTTTTGCAGATAATGAATAAGACACTGTGAACTGCTGCTCTTTTTGGCTTTGAGCTGCTTTAATTACTTTTTTATACATTTACTTTGTACTCTGTTAAGCTTGAGAATATGACTCTGTTGATTTTATATGGTATGTTTTTTGAAACTGAGAATTCTGCTGCCTCACTATAAACTAGAATGTGAAGCTTAGAATACTCTTGTTACTATTAATCCACTCTTTTGATGGCCTCACTTGACTTTGAATTCGCCCGAGCGGATTGCTTACTTCATGGGATTTCTTGTAATGTGGGGCTGAGAGGGTTTGATCTGGGTCTTCTTGTCACCGTATTTATATGCCCGCCCGTAACGTAACTCACCAGATAAATTACATAGTACGTTTTAGGGATTGACGATTTACCCATTCAGTGACTTTGGCACTAGACGTTTCAACCCAAAATGGGTACTATCGGGTCGGGTGAATTCAATAATAGACGCCTGTTGGCATTCCATCATTCCTTCTCATTTCAGTGCCTATCCGAAAGAGAATCTAGTACTTCTTAGTTGTGAATATCTGAATGAATAGGATGAAGGGCCCCGTGGATATCTTTGCTTCGGAACAAAACAATTAGAAAGAATTAGGCTCGATCAATTAGAATGTGTATTATCCATATAGGTTCTTTAGTTATTCAGTCAAACTAATGAATCGTTATTGGAGTAGATAGTATCAATCATTTCATCGTACATGCGTATTTTTTATTTTTCAATGAATTTTCATCTTTCATTAATGAAAACTTTTTGATGTAATAGGTTCTGATTGTTCGCTGTTCAAGAATTTTTATTTAGACAGTTCATACTATCTATAATGTTTTGATCTAAGATTTTAATTCTTGCATATTGCAGCAGTAGTATATTGTTCCATGGAGCTAAGGTAATGATTGTTTTTATGGTTTGAACTTACTTCCTCTGAATTTATAATTAATTAACCTTATTATTGCTTGTGGGTTTTATTTTTTTAATTCAAAGAAAAGTTTTTTAAAAAAATCTCTATGCTATATCTTATGTTATATTGTATATATTTTAAAAAATATGAAGAATTAAACTGTTTTATAAACATTCAAAATTTTAAATATTTATATTTTTATTTCATGGTTAAAATGTATTTTATCAAATAAATTACAACAGCAACAAAATTGTGCATGTCGCTAGGTAT
>JAOVVI020000920.1:0-18070 GCA_028571085.2 Nepenthes alata | reverse complement strand
CACTTCCCACCGACACACTGACCTCCTGTTCTGTTTAGTGATGTGCAGGATCCAACTTAGGGAACGGAGCCGGAACCACGACAAGAGGATCATCCGAATCTGTTAGAAATTCGGATCCAGGGATGCATCATTATGCATGAAGGCATTGATTATGATAGGGATATTTAAATTATTTAAAAATTAATAAATTATAAATAAAAATATGAATATCCACAAAATAAATTTGGATAAAGGTCAATAAATTTCTATAATTATTTTTTTATAATAAATTATACTTTAAATGGTTAAATCAGTGGATGAATTTGTACATGAAAATAGAGTAAGGGCGTGGATAGCAAAAAATTATAAAAAAAATAATATTAGAAAAAATATCCGTAGAATGAAGATAGAAAAAGTGATATTTGTAAATTTTTTTCTACCAGTTCTGATCAATAATAAAAAAATTTAAATATAATACATAAAATATATCTAAATGTTAATATATTGATATAATGCATAAAATAAATAAAATGGGAATAAGATATCATTATAATATAAAAATTATTAAAATTAACATAACAAAAATTTAATATTTCAAAAATAATAAAAAAAGGGATATGTGGGATTTTCCATTCTCCCCTTGATAAGAGTATGGACATTTTTTATGGTGATAGCTTTTACCGATGATGATCTTTATAATAAATAAGATATTTTGATAATTGTCAATTAATTCTTAGCATGTTGATAGTTTTTAATCAATCTCCCAACGATATTAGAAAAATAAATTTGAAAAAATAAAATATTTATTGTTCAAGATCTTATTTCAGTAAATACTAATTTTTGGCTAATAAATTTGTACCACAATTAAAGTATAAAACTCAATATAAATTATGCCATTGAGTTCAAGTAATGAAAAAAAGATAATTTTTTTTTTCTAATGGCAATAAAAATTTGATAATTAAAATAAAAATATGTCATTTTTGGTCAAAATTTACACTTTATATCTCATTAAATTTAACAAAATTATCAAATATTATACCAGATAATTTAATTATTTATATTCAATTTAAGTCAATTTTATTTTATATTTTATATTTATTAAATGCTAATTTCGAATTTCGAACAGATTTACGCTGATCCGCTTGTCCTGGTTTCACCTCCGTTCACTGAGGTTGGATCATGCACACCACTAATACGAACAGGAGGTCAGTGTGTCAGCGAAAAGTTATCCCACTGAAAACACTCCGGCGCTCAAATCAGTAAATAGCCTTTGAAATCTTGCAAGGTAATTGGAATTGAGAGTTCAAAGAGAGAGTGCAAGAGTGTATGGATTTCCTGACGAAAGAGAGGAAAAGCCATCTTTTTAAATCTGGATGGTGAGAAGGCAGTAAACGGCTGTAAGAAGTATGTTTGTATGCTTTGGGTTTTCTGAGTGTCAGTAGAGAGCAAAGAGTTGTATGTCTGCGTCTTTTGTTATTGTCAAGAGTGCTGCGTGAGTAGAAGTTTGCATGCCCTGAATGAGGATTCCAAAGCTTACTTAAAGGGCGGCCGGGTGATCTTCTTTGGTTGGATGGTGTGATCCCTTGCGTCATTATGGATGGCCTTCCTTCTACAGGGAGGCGTAAGTTGCCAAACTTGCTGAGATTGCTTCCTTTCCTGGCGGTCAGCGGCTTTCCAAATTGCTCACATTCCTTCCATACACTTTACCGTTGGAAAGCCCCAGTTGGCAGGTAATTGAAAAAATCTGACGCCTTCCTTATGGGAAAGGCACTGATTTTATCAATATCCTTTTTGGGTGTTGGCTAAGTCTATGGAAGGTGCTGGTCAGGAAAAGAGCCGTTGCTGTCCGTCTGCTGGATCGTAGGCTCAAGTGGGCCAGGCCCATGAAAAGCCCTTTTATTTTTGGCATGTTGCTACAGTAATTTCGATCAATGCTCGGGTTGACCGTTCTGGGCTTGAGATGGCCGTCCGCCTGTGTCTTAGTCGGTCAACGATGGCGTTGACCATCAGGCGAGCGTTTAGGCATTTCAGGATTTGGGCTTTCACCTCCTATTTGGTCAACGTTGGAGTTGGCTGTCCAACAAGCTATTTGGGCCTTCTTTGACCACTGGGCTAACCTAACTACGATATACCCATCACTAGCCCCCCATGCCGGTGGCTAGAATTCTGGTCTCCGGCATGTTCATGATGGGATGCCCCTCACTGCCCTTCGTTACTTGAAAATCTCGGAGGACTTTACGAAAGGTTGAGGAGTTTACCAAATCTGTTGACCGTCTTTGATCAGATTTGGAGAAGAAAGTTAACCGGATCTGTTGACCGTCTGTGGTCAGATCTGGAGAAGAAAGTTGACCGAATCTGTTGACCGTCTTTGGCCAGATTCCGGAGAACTTTCTATGAGCCCTGAGTGACGTGTGGCCATTAGCCGGATTGTCAGGTTCAAAGTGGACACGTGTCTCCTCTCAGTTGGACTGCTATCCAGGCCATTAATGCGTCAGAAGATTTTCTTCAAAAGAGGCCCATTTGCGATGCGACATGTGGCAATAATGTTGGCGTGCCTTCTTGAGGAGGTTTAAGGCATTTCACACCTTGCCGTTTAAGTTTCTCTCCTTATACTTAGTATTTTCTCACGCCTTCTGCTCTGCCTTCTTCGTCTTCAACCCGGTTTCATTCCAAAGAAAACCCTAACTCCTCTGTTAACATGGCTTCAACCTCTATTGTCGACATCTCTTTTGTTCTTTGAGAGAACGACGTAAAGGCGTTGTGCGTTGAATTTAACATCTCAAAGGACATTGCATGGAGGGTTCCTGACAAGGATGACAGGGCATTCTCTCCGTCGGCGGGACACATGACAGTGTATGAGGCCCCCCTGAGGAGTGGTCTCTGTCTTCCTCTTCCGGATGACTTATAGTCATTCCTCCAAGCTCGGCGAGTTCTCGTCGCCTAACTCCATGTTAATGCTATACGGTATATTTGCACCTTTTGTATCTTCTTTCGTAAGCATTCTAGGCGGTTAACAATGTCCATGGTGAAGGGGCTATTCAAGATAAACCATGGATGTGAGTGGATCTCCTTGGTTCCCCGTAGTGGCCTGAAGGTAAATACGGCTATCTACGACTCACTAAAGAACTAGAAGAATCGGTTCTTCTTTGTGAGGGTGACTGAGACCTAGCCCCTGGCAAAGGATTGGGGTCAGGTGCCAGAGGTTTATACTGGGATGCCGTCTGTGGCAGAGACGGCGTCCTTAGAGTGGCTGACCAAACTGGTTTAGGCCCACATTTCTGATTTCAGGAGAGATTTCTTGGTATCTAGGGTAGAGACTAAGAAGGTGAATTGGGGACCACCTTCCCTGGCTTAGAAGTTCAAGGCACTACCGCCGGCGGTGATGATGCGTCTAGAGGAGTCCAGGGGCCTGCTTATCCACCCCTGTCCAACAGATGACGACTTCATTGGCCCACGGCCCAAAAGGATGGCAGTGGAGAAGCCCTCCTAATCGTCTTCAGGGCCTGACTATATCGCTGCTGGGATTTGCAGTGGTCCCAACAGTGACACTTGGATGGAGAAGTCGTTTGAGGACATGCCGAAAAGTAGGGGCGAAGGCGTTATCCTAGCGCAGCCCGCGCCACAGGTGGTTATTCGAGCGGCGCAAACGGAGATTTTTTTAGAGCCAGCCTGTGAGCCACCACGCGGAGGCGCAGGAGCTGTCTGTCGGCTCACTTGCCATGCAGATGCCGGCTGAACAGCCGGTGGTTGATCTTGATCCTCCAGCGGCCGCAGTGGAGGCCGCCGTTGGGGAACCTACTGCCGCCGTAGACGACGTTGATGAGGGGCTCCTGGAGGAGATCCTGGAGGAGGCCACCGCCATCTCCGCTCGTGAGGGCATTGCTTTCAGCCCGCGGCAGCTAGAGCCAGACTTGGAGGCCAGACCTGAGAGGCCCGCACGGAGAGTCTGAGAGGTATACTTTTATGTGATGCATTCTGCATAACTTCTCCTTTTTAGAATTTCTAATTTGTTTTGTTTTTTTGGTGTAGAAGGAGAAGCTGCTGGCTGCCATTGCGAAGGTAATTGACCAGCGAGACCAAGTGATCTCTGACGAGGAGGCAGAGAACGCTTGGCTGGATGCGAAGCTGGCGTCTTTGGGGGTGGAGCACAGGTCTGATGCCGCCGCCTTGCAGACTGTTTTGGTCGATACAGAGGCTGAGAATGCTAGTTTGAAGGAGGAAAATGCCCGGCTACGGCAAGAAAATGAGCAGATCACCAGGCGCCTCAGCCTGCTTGGAGGGCAGCTGACGGAGCTAGAGAATCGCATGAGCCTCCGGATACGCCCCCACGAGATTGAGCAGCTGATGTGGTCACGAATGTGGGAAGAGGTCAATATGTGTCGGCGTATCGCGCGGCATATTGACCCTAATTTCCCGATTGACCTGCTTAATATGTCAAATAGGTCTTCCCAAACCCACGAAAGTCTCATAAGGGATCCCCGAGACGGTCAGGCACCACCTCCGCCGCCTCCTTAACTTTTTGTTGATTTTTGGTCTTCCCTTTGTATTATGTACACTGTAATACGTTTGAAAGCAACAAAATGAGAATTTTTTCACAGTGTCTATTTCTTTTTACTACTTTGTGCTTGCATGTTTACTGTACTAGACGACCAATTTAGTTGGCTAGCGGCCATTACATTGCTGCCAAAGGAGTGAAACCCCTAGGCTTTTTTTGTGTAGGTGGCTGTGGGTGTGTTAGCCGGCCAAGTAGTGGCAGCTTGGGCAGCCAGCCTTGGAGAAGAATTTTTCTCCATTCGACCACCGTTGACTGGTTACGTTATCTCCTCATGGAGGAGGTCATTGCGTGTGCTGCGCTAACCCCCTAAGATTTTGACAGCTAACGGGCCACTTGGATGACCAAGGTTTAGATCCGACCACCTATGGGCCCCATGGATGACCAGGGTTTAATACGATCGCTAACGGGCTGCTTGGATGACCGAGGTTCATACTAGACCGCTTATGGGCCACCTGGATAACAAGGGTTTAAATACGACCGCTAATGGGCCGCTCGGATGACCGAGGTTCATGTTTGATCACTTATATGTCGCGTGGATGACCAGGGTTTATTAACGAGAAGGTGAAGACCCTTCCAATTTAGGGACAGTATAGGTCGGGTAACCTGCAAAGCAAACACATATATATATGCACACAGGAAGGGGAAGGCAGTATACTAAGGAAACACTCATTTTGACGAATTGAAATAAGCAGGCGAATGCGTACACACAATAATACAAATACATATCTGGGCCCTTTATTAGAAGTAGCGTTTGAGGTGGATCGCGTTCCATGTTCGTGGAACAACTTTCCGTCATGGTTTCAGAGTTTGTATGCTCCGTTTCGCAGGACGGCGGAGACTAGAAAAAGCCCTTCCCAATTAGGGGAGAGTTTACTATGGCTGGCCAGCTTGCCTGTGGCCTCGACTCCTCGTTGGACCTGGTCTCCAACATCGAATTGTCGCACATTTACCTTTTGTTGTAGTATCGGACAATTCGATGTTGGTAGGCCATTGTCCGCATTCTGGCGGCGTCGCGGGCTTCCTATAACAAGTCTAGGTGTTCCCTGATTTTTTGGGAGTTACCCTATGGGTCAAACTATTTCACCCTAAGACTTGGAAGCCTGATTTCGACCGGGATTACCGCTTCAGTCCCATAATAGAGATTGAATGGCATCTCGCGCGTTGGTTCTTTTGGGGTTGTCTGGTAAGACTAGAGAACTGAGGGGGAGCTTGTCTACCCAGGAGCCTCCTGCGTCTTCTAGATTGGTATTTAACCCATGGAATAATATTCGGTTCGTGACCTCCACCTATCCATTCGCTTGGGGGTATGCCATCAAAGTGTGGACTAGCTTGATGCCAAGGCTGGTGCAATACTTCATGAAGCGTTTTTCCGAGAATTGGGTCCCGTTGTCAGTCACGACAACCTCAGAGACGCCAAATCTTCAAATAATGTTCTGGCGAAGGAATTCAAGAGCGTTGTGCTCTGTAATTTTTGCAAATGGCATGGCCTCGACCCACTTGGTGAAGTAGTCGATACCCACGATGATGAACTTCCTTTGCCCTGTGGCAACGGGAAAGGGGTCAAGAATATCGAGCCCCCATTGCGCGAAGGGCCAAGGGGCCTGAAGTGTCTTCAGGTCAGCAGATGGCTGGCGGTGAAGGTTATTGTGAAGTTGGCAGCTTTCATACTTCTTCACAAATTCAAGTGCGTCCTTTTTCATCGATGCCCAGTAGTAGCACTGTCGCATGATCTTGAAGAAGTCTCCGTAGGTCAGCGTAGAGATAAAACTGTCTAATTTTATCTCTTCCGTGATCCGAGGAATCAGCGTTGCCTCTGCCTCAAAGCGGTCCAGAAATCTCCGTGGATTCTCTCCTAACTTCTGCTTGATATGGGAGAGGTGCCACGACTGCTTCTCTTCCCGTCGGCTTGAGACATACTCAGCCCGGAAGAGATCTGTGAGCTCCCAGAAACTACTGATGGTACCTGAAGGGAGGTAATGAAACCAGAAGCGGGCATCTCCCTTCAGCGTGAGCAGGAAGTAGCGGCACATTGCTGAGTCTTCCGACCCTTGAAGACTCAGATGGGTGCGAAAGTGATCCAGATGGTCAACTGGATCACTGCTCCGATCGTATGAGTCAAGGGAAGACATCTTAAACTTGGTAGGCAGTGGACGATTTAGGATCTCCACTGTGAAAGGAGATCTGTCAAGGTCAACAGTATGCTCATCATCCTTGAACACGTGGTTCCAAATCTCATCCACCCGTGGATTTGCGTAAACAGCGTTGGCAAATCTCTTAAAGTTGAGGTAAGCCCTCATCTCTATTTTGTCCCCAGAGAATCCAGTAGCCGGTCGGCTACTGCCTCCAACGGACCTGGCAGTCCTGGAGGCTCGCTTCTGATCTAAGTTTTTGTTTTCTACCCGATAGTGTCGGGGATTTCTTTTCTCCAGACTTTCTCCCAGCGTTGTGCTCCGGGAGTGCTCTTCAGGCCTATTCTGGCTTGGGGTGCGCGAAGAGGCTGGGATTGGATTATTCATCGACCTCTCGGGCCTTCTGACCGACTTCTTTTTCCTTTGGCCACCTGTTCTGGTGGCCGACGCTGAGACGGTTGCTGGCAGAGTCACCTACTGTGGCTGCTTTTGTCGAGAATAGAGTATTTGGAGCAGACGGTTGTTAGTCTGCATCAGCTCCATCAGTCGCTGAAAGAAAGGCCATTATTGGTATACCCATCAATAGCCCCCCATGCTGGTGGCCGGAAGTCTGGCCTCCAGTATGTTCATGATGGGATGCCCCTTATTGCTCTGAGGATCCTGTGGATCTTCATGAAAGGCATGGAGGAGAGTTTGACCAGAATTATTGACCGTCTTGGTCAATTTCGGAGGACCAGAATTGTTGACCGTCTTGGTCAATTTCGGAGGATCAGAATTGTTGACCGTCTTGGTCAATTCCGGACAACCAGAATTGTTGACCGTCTGGGTCAATTCTAAAGAACCAAAATTGTTGACCGTCTTGGTCAACTCCGAACAACCAGAATTGTTGACCTTCTTGGTTAATTCTAGAGAACCAGAATTGTTGACTGGCCTGGCTAATTCTGGAAGCGTTTTTTGCTAGTCTTGATGGACACGTGGCCATTAGCCGGTTTACAGGGCAGAAAGTGACATGTGTCTCCCTTTGGTTAGTCGGACATCCTGACCATTAATGCGTCAGAGATCCGCCTTTTGCAGGGCCAAGTAGGGAGGCGACACGTGGCAGGACTGACGGCGTCCATAATGAGGGGTTTTGTGCTTGGCGCTTAAGTTTGCCTTCCATAATTTGAAATCATTTACGCCTTTAGTCCTTCGTCTTCTTCGTTCCCGTTCTTCAGACATGTTTAGAAACCCTAGTCCTCTGTGTTACCATGGCTTCCGTCACCGATTTTGCCTCCGTCTTGAGAGAGAACGACATTAAAGCCGTGTGTATCGAGTTCAATATCCCAAACGAGATTGTGTGGAGAGTTCCAGGAAAAGACCACAGGGCCTATGCTCCACCGGAGGGGCATATTACTGTTTATGAGGCCCACCTGAGGAGCGGCCTCCGCCTCTCGTTGCTAGAAGAATTGGAGTCGATTTTAAAGGCTCTATGCGTCCCCATCGCCCAGCTTCACGGCAATGCCGTGAGGAACCTTTGTACTATGTGCATTTTTCTTCGAAAGCTTGGCAAGAAGCTTAGGATGTCCACAGTTAGGGTTTTATTCAAAATAAACCAAGGGGGAGAGTGGATATCGCTCGTCCTCCGTACCGTAATAAAGATTAATAAAACCATACACGACTCGTTGAAGAACTCGAAGAACAGTTTCTTCTTCATGAGCGTGGGGGCGGAAGGCCCATTGCGAGGGAATTGGGCTAGGTTTCGGAGGCATATTTTGGGACGCCGTCCACGGCGGAGACGGCAGCCTACAAATGGCTGATGAAGGCAATAAAGGAGAACCCCGACGATTTTATTCGGGATTTTTTGGTTTCCCGGGCGGAGTCCGAGAAAGTAAACTAGGGACCGCCATCCCCGGTTTAAAAACCAAAGCCTCCGGTGAGGATGATGATCCCTGAAGAGTCCAGGGGTGTAATCATCCGTATGCGACACGCCGATGAAGAGTTTATCGGCCCACTGCCTGAGAAGGTGCTGGAGGCATCGTCGTCGTCGTTGTCGATCGTTGATTACGTCGCCGCCGGAATTTGCAGTGGAGCTGGTAGCTCTGCAAGACGAGAAAAGACCCCCGAGGGTTGGCCTGTTGAAGCAGGAGGAGTCATCCTGGCGCAGCCCGCGTCACGAGTGATTCCAGGTGCTACGTGGATGGAGTCATTAGAGGAGCCAGTTTGTGAACCGGCGGTGGCCACGCAGACTATTGCGGTGGAGCCAATAGTGGGGCTCGACTCTCCAGTAGCTGCTCCAGAGGCGGCCAGAGGGGATTCTGCGGTAGCTATTCCAGAGGCTGCAAGAGAGGAGCCCGCAGCAGCTGCTCCAGAGCCTGCAAGAGTGGAGCCTGCAGCTGCCATGGGTGAGGATGATGAGCTCGTGGAGCGCATTCTGGATAAGGCAGCTGCGAGTTTGGCTCGAGAGAGCACTTCTGGCCAACCGCCAACGGGGCCAAGCTTGGAGGCTAGGCCAGAGAGGCCCACGAGGAGACTCCGTGAGGTATGGCTCTTGTAACGGCCTCCTTGCACTTCTTTCTTTCTTGTATTTATAACTTACACTTTGTTTTTGTCTTATGCAGTCAAGGAAGTTGATCTCAGCCTTTTCCCGGGAGGTGCTGTAACGTGACCAGACGATCGCGGATAGGGAGGCGGAGATTGCCTGGCTAGATGCCAGGTTGGCTGCTTCAGGGAGGGAGCACCGTGAGGAGACGGCAGCCCTTGAGGCTGTCATGGCGGGGATGGAAGCGGAGATCACTAACTTGAGAGCTGAGGTCACTCGCTTGAAAGAGGAGGATGATCGCAACAAAGCAAGCAAGAAACGGCTTGCCGACCGAATCACAGCCTTAGAGAATGATCTGACCCTCTGGATCCGTCCCCACGAGGTCGAGGGCATGCTGCATACGCGGCTGTTGGAGGGGATCAACGTCGGTCGGTGCATCGTGCGGTTGATTGATCCCAATTTTTCAGCTGAACTCATCAATCAGTTCAACAGAGCGGCGCAGCACAAGGACGACCTAGTGAGAGAGCCCCCATGACAGCCAGGGACAGCCGTAGCCTCTTCCCTTTTGTTTTTTGTACTTAGGTATGCGTGTAATACAATTAAAGCAACAAAAAAGGGAATTTTCTCCAATTGGTGTCCATTGATCTTTACTGCTTTTTGTGTTTGTATGCTGCGTTACATGGGGCGACAAACTGAGTTGGCCGATGACCGTTGCTGGGCTTCCTAAGGAGCTAAGTCCCTAGGCTTGTCAGGTGGTTGTGTTAATCGGCCTAGTGGTGCTGTTCAAGTGGTGATTCAGACAGCCATCGTTAGAGAAGAAACACTTCTCATCGCTGTACGATCACGCTATTTCCTCGTAGAGAGGGTTGTTGCGTGGGGCGGCCAACCTGGTTGGCTGGCTGCCTAAGGAGTTAAGTCCTTAAGATGGGCAGGTGGTCGTGTGAAACCAGCCCGGTGGCGCCATACAAGTGATAATTTGGGCAGCTAATGTTGGAGAAGAAACGCTTCTCCCTTCGACCGTCGCTGACTGATCATGCTAGCTCCTCGTAGAGGAGGTCGTTGCGCGTGCTACGTAAGCCTTCTAAGGTTTTCAACCGTTACTGGTCCACTTGGATGACCAAGGTTTAGACAGCTCGTGGGCCACCTGGATGACCAGGATTTAGACCGCTCATGGGCCACTCGGATGACCAGGGTTTAAATACGACCGCTACCGGGCCGCTCGGATGACCGAGGTTCAAGTTCGACAGCTTTTGGCCGCCTGGATGACTAAGGTTTAACGAAAGGGTGAAGACCCTCCCGACTTAGGGTAGTCTAGGTTGAATAACTTGCAAAGAAAACAAACATGCACACGCACGTAGGTGGGATCCTAAGTAAACACTTATTTTTCACAAACTTAAAACAAGCAGGCGAATGCAAATAATAATGCAGTTACATACCTGTGTCCGCTACTGGAAATATCGTTTGAGGTGGATAGCGTTCCACGTTCGCGGAACCAGTTTCCCGTACTGGCACCGGAGTTTGTAAGCTCCGTTTCGCAGGACAGCGGAGACGAGGAAATGCCCTTCCCAATTAGGAGAGAGCTTGTTGCGGCCGGCCAGCTTGCCTGTGGCCTCAACGCCACGTAGGACCAGGTTCCCCACATCAAATCGTCGCGCCTTAACTTTTTTGTTGTAGTATCAGGCGATTCGATGCTAGTAGGCCGCTGTCCGTACCTTGGCAGCGTCGCGTGCTTCTTCTAACAAGTCTAAGTGTTCCCTGATTTTTTGGGAGTTAGTCTGTGGGTCAAAGGATTCCACCCTGAGACTTGGAAGCCCGATTTTGATCGGGATTACCGTCTCAGTCCCGTAACAGAGGCTGAAGGGTGTCTCGCGCGTTGGTTCCTTTGGGGTTGTCCGATAAGACCAGAAGACGGATGGGAGCTCGTCAGCCCAGGAGCCCCTGGCGTCCTCCAACTTAATCTTTAACCCGTGGAGTAGCATATGGTTTGTAACCTCCACCTGTCCGTTGGCTTGGGGGTATACCACCGAAGTGTGGATCAGCTTGATGCCAAGGCTGGTGCAATACTTAGCGACGCGCTTCCCTGAGAATTAGGTCCCATTATTGGTCACAACGACATCGGGGATGCCGAATCTATAGACGATGTTCTGGTGGAGGAATTTCAGGGCATTGTGTTATGTTATCTTAGTCAGTGGGACAACTTCGACCCACTTGGTGAAGTAGTCGATGCCCACGATAATGAATTTCCTTTGCCTCGTAGCAATGGAAAACGGGCCGAGAAGATCGAACCCCCATTGCGCGAAGGGCTAAGGGGCCTGAAGGGCCTTCAGGTCCGCGGTTGGCTGGCGGTGAAGGTTGTTGTGAAGCTGGGAACTTTCACATTTCTTCACGAACTCCAGCGCGTCTTTTTTCATTGAGGGCCAATAGTAGCCCTGATGCATGACCTTGAAGGCCAAGTTTTTTCCGCCGATGTGCGACCCGCAGATCCCGAGGTAAACTTTGCCTAAGGCGTAGTCAACCTCCTTAGGAGTTAGACAGCGGAGGTATGGGGTTGAGTAACCACGGTGATATAGCTGTCCGTCAACCACAGCGTACCAGCCGGCTATTTTCTTGACCCGTTTGGCTTTTTCCACATCATCTGGCAATGATCCGTCTGCTAGGTAGTTAAGGAAAGGCGTCATCCAGTTTTCCGCTTCGGAAATCTACATGGCCTCTTGCTTCTCTATGTTGGGAGCATTCAAGATCTCCTGTATGTCCCTCGAATACTGTTATGGGTTTTCGGTTGCAGCGGCCTTGGCCAGCTGATCTGCCTTCTAGTTTTCAGTTCGAGGAACGTGAACCAGGGTCTGTTTATCGAAACCCTGGGCGGCCTCCCTCGCTTTTGCCAAGTACTTGGCCAAGAGAGGGTTGTTTGCCTCGAAGCACCCGTTAACCTGGTTAACGATTAGCTCCGAGTCGCTGTAAACTGCCAGTCTCCTGGCGGAGCACTCTTTGGCTAATCGTAAATTGGCTAGTAAGGCTTCGTACTCGGTAATGTTGTTGGTTGCCGGGAAGTCGAGTCTGAGGAGTATTTCACCTCAAACCCGTCGGGGGTCGTAAGGACCACCCCAGCGCCACTGCCTATGTCAGTAGACGATCCGTCCATGTGGAGTATCTATTCCAAAACTCCGACAAGCAGCTCTGCACTTTCTTCGAGCTGTTCCTCGAGGACTGGGGTTGTAGTCTCGACAATGAAATCAGCCAGCGCCTATGCTTTCACAGCACTCCTCGGCTGAAATTCGATGTTGAACTCACCCAACTCGATAG
The DNA here is from genome assembly GCA_028571085.2 of Nepenthes alata. NCBI lineage: Eukaryota > Viridiplantae > Streptophyta > Magnoliopsida > Caryophyllales > Nepenthaceae > Nepenthes > Nepenthes alata. The sequence continues at coordinate 5,586 of JAOVVI020000920.1, read as the reverse complement.
CTCATTTAACTAATCGTCCAGAAACGTTGGGTTTTTGGATGATATTTTTCAGCAGCTGGTCTGTAAGGACCACTATCCGATGGGCCTGAAAGTAGGGCCTCAACTTTTGTGCAGAGAATATTAGTGCCAAAGCTAACTTTTCTGCGCGCAAGTATTAGGTCTCTGGGCTGGCCAACGTTTTACTTACGTAGTAGACCGGCCACTGAGCGTCTGAATCCTGGCGTACGAGGATAAAACTGAGCGATGTTTCTGACACCGCTAAGTAGAGATATAACTCTTCTCCGCCCTTGGGTGATACCAACAACGGCGGGCTGGCCAGATACCATTTCAATTCCTCGAAAGCAGTTTGGCAGTCCACTGTCCATTGGAACCCATTGGACTTTGTCCCTCTAAGGGCCTTGAAGAAGGGCTGGTACTTGTCGCCAGATTTCGCAAGGAAGCGGGACAGTACTGCCAGCCGTCCAGTTAGTCGCTGGACGTCTTTTACGTTTCGTGGTGGCGCCATGTCGGCGAATGCCTTGATTTTTTTTAGGTTTGCCTCGATCCCTCGCTGGGACACGATGAAACCCAGGAATTTACCGGAAGCCACTCCGAAGACACACTTAGCTGGGTTCAGCTTCATGTGATGCCTGCGGAGCACCTCGAATGACTCTTCCAGGTCGCGGATGTGGTCGCCAGTGACTCCGCTCTTAACGAGCATGTCGTCGACGTAGACCTCCATGTTGCGACTATTCTGTTTTTCAAATATCTTGTTAACCAAGTTCCGATAAGTTGCTCCAGCGTTTTTGAGTCCGAAAAGCATCACCTTGTAGCAGTAGGTGCCCTGATCGGTCATGAACGAGGTGTGCTCCTCGTCCTCCGAACTCATCTGGATCTGGTTGTAACCCGGATAGTCGTCCATGAAGTTTAGCAGCTCATGTCCGACTGTGGAGTCAACCAGCAGGTCGATCAAGGGAAGGGAAAGCTATCCTTTGGACAGGCCTTGTTGACGTCGGTAAAATCGACACACATCCACCATTTTCCGTTGCTCTTCTTTACTAAAATGACATTAGAGAGCCAGTCCGGATATTAGACTTCTAGAATGAAGCCTACGTCTAGCAGCTTCTTCACCTCCTCTCGGATGGCGATCAGTTTTTTGACATAGTGGTTCCTCCGCTTCTGCCTAACGGGATTTCGGCTGGAGTCAAGTCCCAGCCTGTGGACCATCACTTCTACCAGGATTCCAGGCATGTCTGCCGAAGTTCAAGCAAAAAGGTCAGCGTTCCTTCGCAGGAACGCGATCAGCTCATCGCACAGTGGTTTGGTGAGTGAGCCGCCGACTTGTATGCACTTCTCCGGATTCTCCAGGTCTAGTGGGATTAGATCGGTGACTTCACCGGACTGTGCCTGCTGAATGGTAGTCTCGTCTCTATGGTCGAGTTCCCCAGTCGTTTTAGTGCTGCCACTTGGGGCAATCTGCGACATATAGCAAGTTCGTCTGGTAATTTGGTCGCCCAGCACCTCTTCGACACCGTAAGGTGTTGGAAACTTTATTTTCAGTTGTGGAATCGAGGTGACTGCCCCGAACGCGGTTAAGCAGGGTCTGCCCAGTATAGCGTTGTATACTGATGGTAGGTCGACCACCAGGAAGGTGACCGTTTGACTTGTTGTTTTTGGATACGTCCCCAAGGTAATTTCCAACTGGACAGTTCCTTGAACGGGCACTGGTTCGTTGTCGAGGCTGTATAATGGGCCTTCGGCCGATTTTAGTTGGTTCTTTTTTAGGTCTAATCTGAAGAAAGCATCCAAGTAAAGCAAATCACGATAACTTTTATTATCAATAAATACTCGCTTCAGCTGGTAGTCTACACTACCATCTGAAACGAGCGCGGATACAACGAGGGAATCAGCATGGGGGGATACTACATGGGCTAAATCATCGTCACTGAAACTGATAGAGTTATCCACCGTGCGTTGCTTCTTCCTCCCAGTCTGCTGCTCCTCGCTGCCAGATGTGTTTTTAGCAGGTCGGGTGGTGACCATGCTGACCACCCCTGCTGCAACCCGGTTCCGGGGTGGACTCTGCTCCTGCCCCTCCTCACCAGCCGCTCCAAAGCTCTGTCCAGGACCTCTGACAAATTTGGTGAGGTGGCTTCTGCAGATCAGCTCCTCAATCTCCCTCTGCAGTGTCTTGCAGTCCTCAATTGAATGGCCAGTGAAGGGGTGGAAGTCACAGTACTTAGACTGGTTTCCAGAGTCCTTCTTCAGCGGTTTCGGCCACTTCAGGAATTTTTCTCCATGGATCTGCATGAGGATGTTGGAGCGCGTGTCCGTCAGAGGTGTGAAACTGGTGGGCCCGTAGTCTCTGCGTTTTGGGGGCCCAGTCCGGCGCTGCTTCTGGCGGGAGTGTTCTCCGCCGCTATACTTCCTCTTCCCTTCACCAGAGAACGATCGACGCTAATCCGCCCGTTTTGGACATTTTGTCTCGTTGGCCTCTTCTGTTACAGCGTAGGCTCGGGTGATGGATTCTACCTCTCGGAAGGTCCGAGGATTTTTGTGGGCCAGGTGCTTAAAAAAATCCCCGTAAGTTAGCAGAGAGATGAAACTGCCCAGATTCATCTCCTCTGTGATCCTGGGAATCCTTCTGGCCTCCGCCACAAAATGATCCAGGAAACACCGTGGATTCTCTCCCGGTTTCTGCTTTATGTGGGAGAGATGCCACGACTGCTTCTCTTCCCGTCGGCTCGAGGCGTACTGAGCCAGGAAGAGATCCGTGAGCTCACAGAAACTGCTGACGGTGCCTGAAGGGAGGTAATGGAACCAGATTTGGGCATATCCCTTCGGCGTGAGCGGAAAGTAGCGGTACATCGCTGAGTCTTCTAGTCCTTATAGACTCAGATGGGTGCTGAAGTGATCCAGGTGGTCAACCGGATCACTGTCCCCATCGTATAAGTCAAGGGACGACATCTTAAACTTCGTGGGTAGCGGACAGCTTAGGATCTCCGCTGTGAAAGGAGATCGGTCCAAGTCGATGGTGCGCTCCTCATCTTGGAACACACGGTTCCAGATTTTGTCCACTCGCGGATCGGCTCGAGCGGCATTTGCTGATCTTTTGGAGTTGAGGTAATCCCTCAACTCCGTCTTGTCCCTGGAGGGTTCAGCAGCCGGTCAGCTACTGCCTCCAATGGATCTGGTAGTCCTGGAGGCTCGCTCTCGGATTGTGTTGTTATCTTCCGCCCGAGAGTATCGGGGATTTCTTCTCTCAGGACTTTCTAACGGAGACGTGCTCCCGGAGCGTTCTTCAGGCCTGTTTTTGCCAGGAATGCGGGAGGATGCTAGAGCAGGATTGTCCCCGGCTTTCTCGGGCCTTTTGGCTGGCTTTGTTTTCCTCTGGCCACCCCTTTTGGTGGCAGGTGCAGGAATGGCTGCTGGAGGAGCCGCCTGCTGTCGTTGCTTGTTCTGAGAGCAAAGTAATTTGAGCAGATGATTGTTGGCTTGCATCTGCTCAACCAGTTGTTGAAAATAAGGTGGTGGGACTCTGCCCGTAGCTCCGTTGACCATGGCACCAGCAGCGTGGTCCTGGTCGGGGTTAGCAGCATCTCTAGCGGGATCACTAGCTTGGGCTCTCGTGTTCACCATTGCAGAATCAGAAGGTGAAAGAGAGCGTTAGTGCAGATTTGTGGTAGGCTTTTGTAAGCGCTTCCCACTGACGGCGCCAATGATGCGTCCTTGGATCCAAACATTGAACAGATTCGGATGATTCTCTTGTCGTGGTTCTGGCTCCGTTTCCTGAGTTGGATCCTGCACACCACTAAACAAAATAGGAGGTCAGAGTGTCGGCCGAAATTTATCCCACCGAAAATACTCCGACGCTCAAGTCAGTAAAACAGCCTTCGAAAGAATCAAACTGTAAATTGAGAAAAAGAGAGAGACTGAGTGTGTTTCCCAGATGAAAGAGAGACGAGGATGCCTCCTTGAACTGGGAGGTGGGAAGGCAGTAAACGGTAGTGAGAGGCGCGCTTGTATGCCTTAGGTTATTCGGTTGCTGGGGTACGTGCTTGCGTAACAGAAGACGTTGGTAATTCTCAGAGTTTCAGTAGTAGAGAAAGTAGGTAAATGGGAGCCTTTGTTTTGAATTACAGAAAGCATGCCTTGAATGATGATTCAATGGTTTATTTATGACTGAGAGGACGATCTTTCTTCTTTGGAAAGAGCGATTCCCTCTGTGATTCTTGGCTGGCTTGCCTTTTGGAGCAGGTGCCAGTTGCCAAGCTAAGCGAGACAGTTTCCTTCTGAGGTGGCTAACAACTTTTCAAGCCGGTCGCCTTTCTTTTGTGTACGTTACCGTTGGAGAGCCCTAGTTGGCAAGGATTTGAAAAAATCTGGCACATTCCTTATGTGAAAGGCGCCAATATTGTCAATATCCATTTTGGGTGCCAGTTGGGATCGTGGGAGATGCCTGGAGAGCCGTTGCTGGCCGCCTGATGGATCATGGGCTCGAATGGACCAGGTCCATTACTGTAGAAAAGCCTCTTTTAGCCCCAACGTGTAGCACGCGGACGGTCAACGTTCGAATTGACCGCCTGTGTACGTGTTGGCCGCCCAGACGGTCAACGCCAGTGTTTATCGTTCTATGCCTTTCAGCTCTGGGCCCGTTCTCCAACTGGGCCGTAAAAACGTTAACCGTCATTCTTGAGGTTTCGTTGACCTTTTGGGGCCAGCCTATTATTGGTATACCCATGAAGGTTAGATATGAGAACAATATTGGTAATTTAACTTCAAAATTATTAATTTTATGGTTATTTTATTTTACATATAAAGCAAACTAGTACCAAAATTTCATTATATTACCATTTTTAAAACACAACACGAATTTATTTTTATTACATAAGAAATTAATGTTTGAACATCATAAAAATTTTTGGTGTCAACAAGTGTATTTTAATATTACTAATAAAATAAACTTTTTAAAATAATATAATGGGTTTTTCGAAAAAAAAAATATCATAAAAGACCAATTAAAATTCTATAGAATTTTCCATTGCATAAGTAGTAGTTTAATTTTTTTTAAATAGCTTAACGATACTTTTGATAATATTTTTAAATATATTTTTTTTTTCAAAAAAATTTCAAACTAAAAAATACCCTTGTAGAAAATTTAGATTATTTTGTCCTCTATATCTAAGCTTGTATAATTTTTATTTTATTGTATTGAGCTCGAAAACATGGCAATTAAAAATAGGTTCAGCAGTTTTTTTTTCTTTTAAATTATTGGATACAAATTAATTATTTTTAGAAAATCAATAGTTGATATGTCATATATATATATATATATATATATGATGTCATTAAATGAATAAAAATGTTTTTTCATTAAAAATACTATAATAGGACTAATGAGAATAACCCGTTATGATTGTTTTTTATAATGTGCCTTTTTATAAAGCCAATGATCTAAATTAATTAAAAATAAAAAATAAAAATTATTTTATGTCTTATTAATTTATTGGTTTTTTCGTCATCCTAATAATTTATTCAAAGAAAGTTAAAATATAAAAATTATAGTTTATAATTTAATAATTTATTTTAAATTTTATCTTTTACTTT
>JAOVVI020000919.1:0-27111 GCA_028571085.2 Nepenthes alata | reverse complement strand
TATTATTATTACTGGGGCTATTATCAGTAACGGACACTGGTTGATCTTTACTACAGCCCATTATCTCTATCGATATAATTTATTAAAAAATACTCCAGCCCAGTATCTCGGCCCACATCATATATTCGGCCCATGGGAGACACCACTGTTCTATACATCACGTATAGATATCTTTCCTTTTATTAGTACATTTCGTTGTTAAAAAAAACGACAAACCTCAATTATCTACCGCAAAGAGCAGACAGGAAGCAATTACGTTTATATGCTCCGAAAAGTCAAAAGCTGAAAACTTTTCAAAAAGTTTTACTATGCAGTACTATACAGACACTATGCAAGCACTATGCCAAATATAAGAATAACAATTCCAACTATATTCTCATTCTATTCTATTCCCTAGAATAACTATTTTATTCCCACCTTATTCCATTCTAATAACCAAACATACGATAAGGGCTTTTGCTCATTCTTAGCACAAGGAACGAACACAAAGCCACACACACAACCTAAAAAAAAATCTGAAGTTCTGAACCACAAATACCCTAAAACACCCAGCCAGATTGCCATCTCTACTCAACCTTGATTGGACGGATTTTAAAACACAAAGGACAAGTGCCCTTGTGAAAAAGCTAATTCTTCATTAAAATAAATGGAGACAAAAGTTAGCATAATTTTGTTAACCTGTTTTTCAAAGCAAATTTAGAAAAAGAAAAACCTTTATTGCATAATGTAAGCTACACTAAAACATCCTATTCATGCGTCTAGTAGTTTCACTGAAACACTAGGAGCTCCAGAGTAATTTTCTTATCAGAAAGTGCAAAATACTAGCACATTGCATATCCCCTAGCCCTCCTAGAGATAGGAAAAAATAGCATTTAACAAACTAGAAATAAAAAATGTAAAAGCAACAACCACAGAAAGAAGGGCTTGAACTCCAAAAAATAAAGAAAAATGTGAGGCCATGGGTGAAGGCTTACATGGGATGAAGAACAATGCCGGGTATGCCACTCCGACCAGTGCTGTAATAGTTCCTCAAGCTTACGTTTACTAGATCTATATGAGGAGAAAAATGGTCATCAAGAATGTCATTCAATCATAAACCAATTTATTTTACCAATAAAAGAATCTCAAGTAGTACACTGTTAATAACTACAAATTTTCTTTCACTTTTTATCATTTTGTATTCTTCCACAATTTCACTTTTTCCCAAACAGTAACAATCTCAAACTAACCCTGGTAAAGAATTATATTGGATGTGCACAGATGGGTGCTGTTCATCAAATATGATCCGGGATCTCTTATCACCTGATTTAGCTGGCACCTTGAATTAAGGTATAAAAAAAGACAGATGAAATAAGACAACAGGTCCAGAATCTATTTCCCACTAAGTCAAATCATATCCTTGAAATCGTTAAGAAAAACCACATAGCAAACTTGACTAGCTGGAGAAAGCAAAACAGTAGCTTATCCAAGACAGAAACATAATAGAACCTACAATAGAATATCAAAAACTTAAAGTAGGATAGGAATTCCATATGTCGCATGGTAGGTCATGGAAATTCACAACATAAAAAGAATCAATCATAGAAGTGCAAAACTTATAACAGGATACAAGTTCCATGTGTCTCGCGATAGCTGATGGCAATTTCATCTTGAACACTCATACAACCATTCTCACCTGGCTCACTGACATGATTAAGCTTTTCAGTAACTAAAAGAGTTTCGGTGAAATCAACACTATCATGCAAGTGAGACGAATTGCACACAGCATCTTCATTAGGAATAAGTTCTCCTTCTTCAGTTTCATCATCAGGCAGCTCCCCCTGTTCACCATTTAGAACATCTCCTTTACCCCTGCTATCATCAATGTCATGACCAAACTTGCAAGCTAAATCTTTATTACTTCCAGAGTCAGAACCACTAGAAGCAGGAAGTTTAATTAAATCCTCCGTCTCCATCACTCAATAGGCAAGCACCACATATTGGAATGTTTTCCCAAAGTACACAGCTGAGATAACTCTGCAAATCAGAATTCTCAGTCAGTTGGACACAGGACATATAGCTATTCTTTTGAAGATATTTACTGCATCAATATATAGGTGTTAATTAATGACAATTTTTACCACAAAATAATTTCCAAAAGGTTCTCTGAAAGTCCGGAAAAATATGCATTATATAGGAATATCTCATGTGACTTCATGCAGAGCTAGACCTTTATTATGACATAGGCAATCATCACATATGTTGCCATGTCCAATACAATGAATATTCTCTTCACCGAAAAAATAGTCTCTCTTCATCATATTTTTTTTTCACAAAAATATGCAGTGTGACAATTATTTCAAGACAGAAAGCAAACTTTTTGAGAAGTTCATAATAAAGAAGAGAAAATAAAGATAATTAATTGCTCAGCAGAGCTTTCTTTTATTTTTTAAACCTTTAAGGAGGGAGAGAGGATAGCCCTTGGTGTAGAAAAGCAGAAGTTTGTTTAAGGATAATCGTTTGAGCTGGATTACGGCCAGAGTAACTTAGCCTACCAGAGATGCATACGAGGGACTAAGATGTGCTATCAATGTGTTAAGAATATCTCTATTAGATAATTAGAGAGAACATTGAGCACCATCTCATTGATTTTGGTTTTTTTCTTCATCATATTTCCTTAGATGGAAATTTCATCCTTCTATGTGTGTGTATGTGTATAAACGTAACTGAAAGAGACAATATTAAACATAACTGAAAGAGACAATATTCACCAGCCAAAACTAATGAATTATCTTTTTTTTTTATTACAAGTTTTTTTTATTGCAGTTATCATGTCTTCTTTCCAGTAAATGCCACTGACACTTAAAAATGGAACGCCCAGCTTGCTTTTCTGTTCAAGCAATACAAACAGAGGGAGAATTAATTTGGCAATAGCCAAACTAAATTCAAACTCTTGACCTTCTGCCAATAAAGGGGAGTTACTAACTAAGCTATTTGACTCTATGCCCCCCTAGCTTAAAACTTAGAGTTTCTTTTTCTTTTTCTTTCTTGATGTTTAAGAAATAGTTAGACATTTTATCTTTAAGACCAAAAAAAGGATTATTTTTATAGGATTAACGAGAAGGAACTTTTAGCTTACTCTTGTTGGGCCAAGGATGCCGAAACTTCGCAGCCAAGCTGAGAACTAATCTCTAAACGGATTGAAAAACCAAACCCGTTGGTTGAACCCGTAAGGAGACGAAATGACAATCTACACAATTACAACCATGATAACGAGTAAAAATAAGACATGAAATTTCTCGTAAGAACCCCTAAAACGAAGGGTAAAATCATGAAAACTTAAGTTCATATAATATCCACTATGATTGTAAGATAAATTGTACAAACCCTCCAACACTCCATTTATTTTCACCACAATATTGGTAAACTAATGCAAAAACAAGAGAAGAAAAATACAAGAAAATCACCAGTACGTTATTCAAGAACAACAAATGGAACAGCATGCCCAAGGATAATAAGAGCCCAAACAAGATTTAGGACTCAAAAAGTCAGCAAAGACCTTCTCTGTCTTCTTCTCTCTCTTTCTCTCTCTAATCAGACAACCAAAGTGTCACAAGATCTCAAAATAATTGCCCTAGAAATTGCCAAGGACTTTAATGCAGCACATGCACACAAGCATGGGACAAGCGTATGGATGATCTAAGGACTGCTGGTAGTGGCACAAGAGTACCCCTCAGACAGGCCTGGGGTGAGCCTATACTGCTATCAGCACATGTACACCCTTTAGGCACACTTGAAGTGGGCCTACACTGTAAATAGCATATGTGCCCTCTCACGGGTGCCCATAAGAAGGGACTAATGCTGCTCAACCACATGCATCCCAACATGCGCAAATCAGACACCATCCTCCTCTAGCTAAAGAAACCCCTTCACTCGAGCATGGTTCATCAGAACCTTCCACAAAGTTTCATGCGATCAGCTGATAAATTAAATAATGTGGACATATATAATGGAAAGAGACTCACAAAGTAGTGACACGTCCCAACAATTTTATCCACTTCAGCATTTTTATCTTGATATGAGCTTAGATGAATGCTTTCGAAGAATTCAAAATTGCATAAATTAAAGTGCAATATAGAGAAAATAGAAACGGAACTTAGATTTCCGTTGGCTAGGTTAACTCTACAACGACTTCTTGCAATTTTATTGTATTATCGTTCTCTAAATCATGTTGGATTTGAACCTACAGAATGCAGCTTAAACTTTAATCTCTCCTTCCTCGCATCTTTTTCCTTTCCAGTTTACCTTGTTTCTCTACTTCTCCTTCACATTTTCTCTTCCCAAACCCCAAACTTTCCTTATTTCTATACAAATATAGCATCCGAACTTCCTGTCCAGTCGCCATGAACCCCGCACATAAGCTAACACTAGTGCAGTGACTTCTCGTCAGATGCCTAAACCCTAGCCGCCGAGCCTCATCATCCCCCGGAGAAGACAAGGGATGAGTGAACGAGAGATATCAAAAGTCATTCAAAGAGTGAGATGTAGACAAAGAGCACGAGAGCAAGAGAGAGATCGAAACGTTAAAAGAAATCGAGAGAGAGAAATTAAGACTGATGCAGACATCATAAAGCAATGCGCCCTATACCTAATTCACCTTCCAGTTGCCAGCGCCAGAAGTCACCCCTGCCACCGCAAGATGCTGCCGCCGGAGCGTCCTTAAGGTCGCCGTGTTCTGCTCCGCTTCGTGCGACTTTCTGAAGTTTTCGCACTGATTATAGTCGAGCGTGTGGGAGACGAAAAGAACCACCCGAACAGAACAGAAAATAAATATGCACTTCAGGTGTAATAATAATCAAAACTATTTTAAAAATAATAAACAATTAAAATTAATACAATATTTTCATAAATTATTTTAATTTTAATTTATATAATTTTATAATCATAAAAAAATTCCGAATTTGTGCTCACGTATATTCTTTCATTTTCTTAAATTTAGGCATTACATAACTTTTCAATGGAAATACTCATAAATTTATAATAACTGGAATTTTTTAAAAAAAATTTCAAAAAATAATTATATTAGCATGTTTTAGAAAATCAAAAGTTTCATTAAAAAATGGCATCAACTTTCAATTATTTATATTAACTTTTGCACCATTGTATTTATATCATTTTCTTTTCACAAAATTTAAAAATACTAAATCAAAAGTCTCCTAAAAAATAAAATTTTGCTAAATTAAAAATAGTTTCAACTTTTAATTATTTATATAAACTTTGCACAATTGTATTTATGTCCTTTTCTTTTTTAAAAATGTTGAAATACTCAAAAAACAATTTAGTTAACTAGAAATCTAATTGAAAAGATCCAAATGTGTATAGTGATGCATCCCTGATACCGGATTATTATGCGAATTAGAAGTCACTCGATCTTTCGTTGCGAGTCGAATTGGAGTGGATCTAATATCCGTTTCTATTAACCTGAAATCTACACACCACAAACTACACGCAAGAAGTTAAAAGATTGACGAGACTCACTCTCTAATTTATTCTCCCACGCTTAAGTTAGAAATCTTTCCAAAAAAATAGAAAGATATAAAGGGGATGTAAAAAAATATAGAATTATATTTTATATGAGGGATATAAGAGGAGAACTAGGCTCCTGTTGTGTACCCGACGGGGGGCGACGTAGAGAGATAGAGGATTGAGCTACAATGTATTACACACTATCGGTGACTTACTAGAGTTGCACTTGGTAGGTGACTCACTGATATTGCACTTGGTAAGTAGCTAACTAGGGATGCACTCGGTGAGCGACTCACTAAGGGTGTACTTGAAAAGCGGCTGACTAGAGTTACACTTGGTAAGTGACTCATTAGGGTTACATTTGATAAGTTGCTCACTAGAGATACACTCGGTGAGTGACTCAATAGAAGTGAAGAGACATAGAAAGAACTGTATCAGGGGAAGAGGCTTAATTCTCTCCTAACACTCCGAGAGATCAAGGGATTTCACCCGTATCAGAGGGGGCTTCAAGAGATTCAAAAGGGGCTTCCCCCAAAGATGCTAGAAAAGGCCCCCAAAGGTCTCAAGAGAAGTCTCTCCCCCTCCCCCCCGCTTCATGACGCCAAGCTCATAACAGGTGTTACATCTGGGTTCATTGGCCGCTGACGTGAGCCACCCCGGTCAGACATCTTCTTGCAACGATGAGGTGGCTGTGAGTGGCCCTCTCTTAGTCATCAAACGGTTGGGACGATAACTTTTGGTGGCACTTGCATACATATACTCCGATTGCTTTGCTGGCTACCTGGCCAATAGTCTTCTTGATTGGTTTATCCTTTTGTATTGCCGAGTAGGCCATTGACGCTTGTCCCTTTGGCCCATTACTCCCTAGGCCTCATCTTGACTGTTGTAGTGGTGATTGGATTGGACCAGATTGATCCCCTTCCTAAGGCTTTGTTCGTCACCCCTAGACCCATCGTTTGCGCGTTGATAGTTAGATTTGAAATTGGATCGACCCATGATACTAATAGACCCATCATATAGACTTACAGGCCTAAGGAACGCGTTAAACAATCAAATGTTCAATTTCAATCAACTATGAGTTAACGCTAGCCTTTAATATTTCATTAAGAATTAATATAGAGTAATTAAAATAAAGAAATGACTATTCAATTTACTATACTTCATATATCAAGATTTTGTACAATCAAATAGCAACATAAATAAAAATTATATTATAGATATAAAAATATTAAAATAAATAAATAAAATTACAATAAAAGATAATACAATAAAATTAGGCATCCAAAAGTGCTTAACAATTGCACTTTATACAAAATAAAAAATAAGAATTTAGACTTATCTCTTTTTAACACGCGCATAAAGCGAGACAATTACAATCACAATAAAAATATTAAAAACTTATAAAAATATAGATGATACACAATATTATTAATATAAAAAAATCTCAAAAAACTAATCAATTCAAGAGAAAAACCATCAAAGCATCCCAAGAGAGATTCAAACAACTCTACTAGAACGTTTACTTACAATATAATATGAAAAATTACAGTAGACCACTTACCCAATTTGGTCTTATAGGATCCTGCTCTGCAAAGTAAAATTTTCACCCCAAATTTAAATTTTTTTTATTTTTATAAAATTTATATTTAAAAAAAAAACCTCAAAAGGGGGAGAAACCCCTACTCTACAGAACAGGAATCCTGCCCCCAACGAACTTCCCCTCACATGTGACCCTTGACAAAGACTTTACTATTCCGACTAGCCTCCAAGCCACAAGGTATCGCTTATCAACGAGTCGACAAAAGTTTAACAAATTCAATTAAATCAACTTGAATTTGTATCATGAACTTTGAGGATCTTCCTTCACAAACTTAATCCCAAGCTGAAAAAAACAAATCCACTAAAAATATGCAGACACACAATACCCCCTTAACCAGCTCCCCTGCCAAAACAGTTCATCATCCAAATTAACCCCTTTAAACCATCAATCTAAGATTCTCATATTTTCATTTGGTAACTTAATCGGCCGTAACACATCATTTTGTCACCGGAGTTGATAATCAAGATTCCTAACAAATAAGATTGGGAGACATTCAAAGGGATTTATACACTTAAAATATAAACCAAAGAATGTATATTTGAAAAGGTATAAACTAGTGATAATAAAAACACTCACAAGGATATATTAATGTTGTAGGTGTTCCTCCCAAAAGGAAACATCATTCCTTACAAGCTGAAGTAGTCAATTCTTGTTAAAAACAGATCAAATTCTGTAGTTTTTGGGAGATCTATTTATTGTTGCAGAGCAGATAGCTTCTGATCTGAATGATATCAAGTCTGATTTCAGTCAGATTGTCCCGTTGAGCACATGAATTGTAATCTCTGCAAAACATTTTTTTCCTTTGGCAAATCAGCGGAAACCGAAGCTTGGCAATGAAATTTCTTTGATTGGTAACTCAAATGCAGGATTAATTATCATGCTTCCATACTGAAACGCAGCAGTAAGGAGAATTCCTGGCAATCTTAATTTGCCCTAGCCATGGAGATTTGTCTTTTCAAAAAAGAAAAAAAGATGGCTGAGGTGAATGACAATAAATTCTGCAGATCAGATGCGTGTTCCAAATGAAAAGTGCAAATGATGGATTAAAGCAAACGAAGGTAATTTTGTAGCCGTTGTTCCTTTCATCTTCTTCTGTGGCTAGGAATTGGGTAATGCGTAGTAGAATTAGGGCTTCATTGTCCTATTCGCATAAATAAGCGCCAACGAACGGGTGTCCCTATAAAATTTCAGCAACTTGAATCGTCTCAATCTGAAGCAACGGAGGAAAAAACAATCAATTGTTTTCAGATTGGCAATAATGTGACGAAATAGGTGGAGAAAAAGAAAAGGTCTTTCATCGAAGGGTTCGCAGAACAGTACTTGTAGATAAAATCACAAGGCCAAGGTACACGGCTGAGGAAAGAAACAATAGAGATATGAATCCCCTGCCAATGCAAATATAGTAGTAGTTCATGAATCAACAAGAAAAATATTATTGATAATATAACGTCTTATTAATCTACACATAATAATGAACTTACATAAAACAGATGAATGGATCCAAAAGGCGATATAGTGTTTAATCATAATTTCAAGAACGTTCATATAGCATTCTAAGGCTCACGAGGTGGTGAAGAAATCCAAATGGAGGGAAGGGGCAGATATAGTTGAAACAGTTCCAATGAAGAGGGGCTCAAAAAGACAAAAAAAAAAAAAAACTCTTCAAATAAATGGGTAATTATTTCCATTAAACAGAAAATTGGTAGTAGGTGAGCAATTTGTCAGAATCAATCACTCCCATACGAGGCTCATGACACATTACTTACAGCTGGTGCTCAAATTTTTGCTAGTTTTTGTTGTACTATTGCTGGTGCTCAAATTTCATGGGGTAGAAGCCGGTGTGTGATGAATTAACAGCAGCTAATGTTTGATGGATGTGAGGACCGGCGTCCAGACAACCAGGATGGTATTTCAACAGAGGTGAACAGCATTGGTTCAGTACAAAAACCTAAGTGCAAAAATTAGGCTTTTGCAAAGAGAGAAAAGGTTATATCTGGAGAGCGGTGGAAGTGAAAAACACAACACCACCCAAAGAAAGGTGTAAATTGTTGCAAAAAATTATCTCGGAGTCATAAGTGAGAGTTTTGAAATATGAAGATTTTTCTACAAATAAACAGTAGCTCAGGTACATGTGGGTCGGTTTGGGTCCAGGGAGCCAATTCCAAGCCATTACTTTAAAGCCATAATCCAAACGACAAGTTGGGTTAAATAAAAATTCACTAATTTATCTCAAGTCAAATCCAACCAAAACTATCTTTTTATCCCAAAGAAAAATTAAAAATTTTATAATAGTAGTATAATAAACCCAAAACTAATACATAATTTCAGGTAACATTCGATCAATTCGAGCCAGATCAGTCAAGTTGTGTTGGCTTGAAATTTACCCACATCTCTATTAATTACCATGAATCATAAGAAAAAAAATACGAGTCTTGGTGATGAATTGGCTTACCAAACAACACCCCATCCCACTCCATTGCAAAGGCAGGGGCATTCTTCAGCAAACTTCTCAGCATCACTAGAATGCTCTCTTCTGGAGATCAAATCGTCATAAATATCTGCATTCATGCATACGCATGACACGCTAAAATAACGATCGGGGGCTCCAATGTATCGTTAGCCGTCAGATCATGTATTCAACGACTAAGATTTAAATTATTTAAAAAAATTGAATAGTCCTACCATAGACCGAAAACAAGCTGTTCATGATACCTGCAACATTAGAAAAAATTGGCAGTTTGGGTTACATACGCCTTATTCTAGAAAATTTTGAAGAAAAGAAATCAATAAAGAAGAAATAAAAATGGAAAAAAATATTTTTTTTTCTTTTATTTAGATGTTAATGGAAAATCATATAGAAAAGAAAATAAGTTTCTAAAAGTATTTTCTTTGATCAGCTGTCAATGAAAAAGAATGAGAAATATTACATACCCATAATGTTATATTTTTTTTTTTTACATTTTTTGGCATATTTTTCCTTTACATAAAAAAATACTTTTATTTATATGCTTTTCTTTACTACAAATTTTTCCAGAACTAAATAGGCCTGAAAACATTTTCAAAGAGGTAAGAAAGTTACAAAAGGAATTACCAATAAACATAATTATATAACGAAGTATGCGAACTTTGGTCATTTCTTGTAGGACCCATACCACAGCGAGACAAATAATAAAACCTGCAGAACCAATAACCGATTAATTTTCTAATGGGACTCCTTATGTGTTGCATATTGGATGAAATTATAGGAATTGGTTACTGTAATTTTCTTATTGATATTAGATGTAATTTTCTTTTGTGAATCACAACGTAAGAATAAATATCGATCAATATATCAAAAAAATTTGGTGTATCAGCCAATGCTCAGAATCCTATCTGATATATCACCAATATGGCAAAATATGATGGTCTCGGAACGAAATTGAGAAATTTTAGTACCATGGGCTTTAGCACCGTTTTATTCCATTGCATGCAAGCTTATTATTATGTGATAGGAACACTTGCTGAAAAAACAAAAAGACATACCTATACAAAGCACCCGAAGTGTCCACTGTTTGAATAAGGAAATAAAGAAAATTAGAAGTCTAAAACCAGTCAATCAGACGAAGATTAAGAACAAATAATCAACTGATAGGCAAAGCATTTTGAAGGAATTTACATGATGTGGGCATGTCCATTCGGTTCTGTGCCATCTGAGCTCCTTTAAACAGGAACTTAGGTCATCTTTATTTTCTAGGAATGAGATTTCATCCCAATAGAATGAAATATCAACTAATATATATTGGTATCAAGCTCTTTGACTACTTGTATTTCATGATACCACAACAAAATCGAGATATGCCACTGTATCAACCAATGCACACAATATTTTCCAATACGTCGACCTATATTTTTTCTCAAGTTCTGATTCACAAAAAAGACTTTGTAGCCAATACAAATCACCAGATAAGGTCACGACCAATACCAATATTTTTATCCATGCCCCATTTTCATTCCCAATTTTTTTTGGATATGAAAGGGAATGCAGTAGAAAAATAGCATGTGGGCTTTTCTGCATGGGTAAGGGGATCAAATACCATAACCCTAGAAAGTAAGGAAGCTACTGATATTTGGGTGATAAGGCTACTCAAGGTAGTCTAAGAGGTCATATCTAATATTTAGAGTTTGCCTCAATTTTGTACCGTTTTTGCAACCTGCACCGAAATAGTGCTTTACCCATAAAAACAATAACAAACTTAGTGCTCACCCAAATTTTAGAAAGACTGAATCAATAAACCAAAAAACTAGAGGTCACTTACATTTTTAGCCACAAAGAGTACAACTAGCAGTGTGACTCCCAGACATCCAGCAGCTATTCTTGCAGTGAGAAGATTTGTGGACGCAAGTATTAAAACCATCCCCCAGAACGATGAACCAAGGTCTGACGTGCAACAAAAATCAAGATCCTTCATACTAACCATAAAGACGAATTGTGGTAAAACTAAATGAAGCACTTAAGTTGAAAATGCCAAATCATGTCATACATTACTAACAATCAGAAGTTAAGCAAGCATTTGTAGCAGGAAAGTGAAAATTATACTGCAAAAACTCTAGGTTAGGTTTGGGTCTATTTGGTTCTTGTAGAGATAAAAATATGGACGGATATTTTAAATATCAACCAATATACATTAGTATCAGACCCCTGATATTAATATTTTTCTATACTGTGACAATATCATGATATATTACCGTACTGGTAATATTAGTCAACATATTGATCGATATTTCCCTATCCTCTTATGATTCTCAGAAGTTTATTTTCTTTCAATATATCTGATATCAATATATATTGTCAAATATGCCCAATGCTAATATAGCTGCGACCAAAACAAATACTAATATTTTTAAAAATGAGTTCTTGGAAAGGAAAAATTTTTAAGGAAAATACTTTTCCATGTTTAGATTGTATAGAAAATTATAATGAAAAAATTTTGACAAAAAATATATATTAATATATTTATATTTGAGGAAAGTAAGTTTCCTATCATTTTCTTTCTTTCTTTCTTTCTTTTATTTTTTTCTTGTTATTTTCTTTTCTTTAAACTTTCCTATAAACAAACAAATCCTAAAGTTAAATAGACTGAAATTTACAGCCAGCAGGCAAGATAACCCAATAAATGCCGCCACGTGTCTGCGTCGTTCCACCTTCATCAGCATGCACCTGGATCCCCTCCACCTGCATATGAAATTGCTTAGCCATGCAGAAAAAATAAGGACATGAAATGATTATTTGACATAAATTCCTTTGTGTTAGTGGGAATGTTATGCTTCTTACTGAGTTATTTTATCAATGGAGAGTCATTGGTGTTTGGCTAGAAGATTTATGCAAGGTTCAGGTTGCAATCCTCTCTTATGACATCAAATCCTGCTGTTCTTATTAAAAGCAAGATAGTATACAAAGATGTAGAAAGCTTATTCATATGCATTGCTTTTACTTCTTTTTGAGAAATGTCTTTAAAGCATGGATTAAAATATCACTATCGGTATTGATCGCAGCCGTATTAGTATCAGCCGTAATAGTAGTGGATATATCAAATGAAAAAAAAAAATTAATGAACACATCTAAACTTAATTATAAACTAAAATTTGATCATATTTAATCATGTTTTACATATTTAAAGGTTTTTAGCCAATTTATTCAATGGATCAACACTTCAATAACAAATAATATGCTAGCAAGTAGCAAAACAACAACAATAATACAAAATAAAGTTAATCCTAACAATAACTATGCAATAAGAAACAAATATCACTTAGGAAATATAATTATACAATACAAGTTAAAGTTGACATTCCAAACTTAAGGTTCATTTATTATTTAACCATGTTAAAAAAGAAGAAAGGAAAATATTTGAGTGGCTGGCTATTCGGGAAATTGAACAGGAAATAAGGTGAATAAAATCAGAGGGAAATCTTGGACGATATTCAAATATTTCCCACAATATCAAATAGGCCCAATATCGAAATTTTATTCCATCGTTTGGAGCAAAATAAGAAAATAACGGCCCAATACAAGTTCGTTCTTAATTTTCAAGAAATGAAACAAAAAAAACTATCATTTGAAGTCTCACACACCTTATATCAGAATTGGAAAATGAAAAATCGAGATATTGACAAGTAGGGAAGTTCCAACTTGAGATATGTTGCCAACTAAGACTTCACGCAATTAGCAAAGAGGCATTATTAGTTCAATGTTGGTTATCTAGTTATGCAACACATGACATTGCTATCAGTTGGTACCAGAGATTCATCAATGAACTATTCTGTAACCGCATGCCCATTGTTCTTGCATATTTAGTCAGCTATATGTCCAATGAAAAACAGTGGCATCGACAAAACAAAAGGAGCATACACAATATTCCAAAAAGCAGTTAGCTCTTAATACCTTAGTAAGTTATCTTGTTGACCAAAACCGATCATTCATTTAGATGACAAGAATGCATTTTTTATGTACTAAAGGTCTCACCTTAAGTGATTGAGCAACCGCAGATATTGATGATATAACAAATATATGAACTACATGGGAATGACAATATACAGAATGTCAATGACAATACCTCAAAGAAAGAAAATCCTGTCACGCCAAACTCCCTAAGATTTTCAAGGAAGCTTCAAATGGTTACCCCAAAGGAGGGAAGAAACACGACCAAGAACATAGGACCAGGAGACTTCAGGCCGCTTAAACAGTGTGAGGCATAAATATGCATATTCAACGGTATGAGGTTAGTGAGTTCTTTTAGAAGAATAAATTGAGGCTGCTGGCTCTTCTTGAGACAAAATAAAGGCCAAGCACTTTACGAAGGTCATAGGTTCGTGTGTGGATGGCTGAGTTTATTTGAATCACAATTATAAAGCTAACAAATGGTAGAATTGGGATCACATGGTTCTCACTGCAGAGTACAAAGCTAGTACTGATCAGGTAATTGATGATCAAATTAGTGGATGAATCCTTTAGTGCACATGTTTCAATGATACATGCTAATTTAGTAGTTATGAATGACTTCCCTTGTGGAATTGTATATCACAACCAAGGATGCAAGTACTGGCTGATGCGTGTTGTATCGGCTGGCCGATATGTATCAATATTAGGACAGCCTGATACCAATATTTCTTGATACTGCGACAATATTACAATATATTTTTGTAGCGATTGACAAAGTCAATATATCAAACAACATTCGAAATATTGGTCAATACAGCTGATATTTAGTCAATATATCAACTGATATAGGCTTGTCAGCTTACATTTTAAAAAAAAATTTCCTGTCCAATATATCCATTACTGATACATATTGTCTGATATGTCAATACCAATATGATCGCAATTGCGACTAATATAGATCCCAATATTTTCATCCATGATCACCACTAATCCTTGGATACTAATGGGAGACTTCAAGGGGCAGTCTTCTTGTCTCTTAAAAAAAGCATTGGAACAGTTGGAGAAGACCGGGTAAAGCTGTCTTGAATTTATTAGCTCCGGGACACTTTTCAAACATGTCAATACCACTGTTGTTCTTGTTCCTAACATATCTAACCCTTTTTTTATCTCTTGAAAGCAAGTATTAGAACTTCATTTGCACATCTATTCTCTTGAGGGAAGATCTAATTAAGTTGTATTTATTCCAAAATGTAAAAAGGCTAGTTTTCTACATATGCTCGCTAGGGAGAATGAATGCAAAAAATTGCTGTCTTTTATTGACAGCGTGAGGTGGGTAAATCTTGGTGGCACCTATTGTGGCTATCTGGAGCCCTTGTGTGGCTTCCCTCTGCTTGTGGAGTTCCCTTTTCTGCTAAAGAGGAATATTTTGCGATTTATGGGCTTCTCATAAGGTTAGTTACCAAAGAAATATTTAGGTGCACCATTGATTTCAACTTAGAATTACTTTCAACTTTCAAGTGTTGTTCGCTATCACTAAGAATGATCTTAGCAGAGTTGAAGCATGCACAGGATCTACTTTAGCTATGCTGGAAAATAGTAGCTGGTGAAAAGTACCCATTTTCGTATACAAGTCCATTGGTTGCAATCTTTTTCATACCTAAGGAATTCCTATCTCAAATTAAAGCAACTTGTAGATCTTTTTTTGGACTGGTTCTTCTCTAAATGGAGAAAAGAATTTAATTGCACAGTGTTGTAAGCTGCTCTAAAATAGAAAGTTGTTTGGCCCTAATGAAATTAGTATGGTGGAATAAGGCAACACTTTGTAAGCAAGTCTGGTGAGTGGTTATAGATCAATGAATACCATCTCAAAGGTAGATTAATTTGGGACATTCAAAATTAGAGATGATGGCCCCTGGTTATTGTCATGTCCCGAAACCCGATCCCGACATTAATTAATGGAATTAATGTATATTATATTAATTACTCATATTATTAGGTTAATCCGTAATCGCAAATCGACCGTGAACGTGAACTGTTATTTCAAAACAACAACCACGATCTACTGTCGTTGGACAATCCAACATCCCACTACACCACTGCTAACAACATCGCAATAACTAAATTTATACAAAACTGTTCAACCAAGGTAGAGGTAAATATTCTAAAACTATTATTTCAAAACAAAATACAACCGATTCCATCAAAATCCTAGTCTAAATTTTTCCTCAAATCAGCTCATCAACCATAATCCTCACCTGCAAGTGCCCGAACCCGCTAATTTGAAGGGGGTTAGCGAAAAAACAAAAACAAGAGTGAGTCAAAAGCTTAACAAGACATATAATTTGCACAATTAAACATATAGTTTATATAAAAACATGCCAAAAGGAATAATGGATCAAATTCAGATGCAATGCCGTGAATTTTCAAAGTAAATATGCACAACTTTCAAATTTCCCTTACAGTTCTTAATCCAAAACGTGCCATGCAAAATTTGTGTTCAAACATGTTCTTATGGACTAAGGGCCAACAGGGCCTTACCGATTAAGGGGCAGATAATTGATACTATAATAAATTAAAGTATGCCATAATATATCACTGCTGTTTTTCTTACAATAGTCCGATATATAAATAAATGAAAACTCTACACAATTACAAATGATCCTTATATTTTCTCATCCCGAAGAAAATAGTCTAAATTCTTTCACATATTGTAGAATTTTTCTTCACATTTATCGATTTCTTGTCATGCAATACTTTTATATTCATACAGAAACTTGCATATGCTTAATTTAAAACATGTAATGCCATGTTATAAGATTTTTAAACAAAGCTGCAGAAAAAATAGTAAAATTTTCTCAATTCAACATTTCTTTTCAAATAATATGCATGCGAGGACAATTTGATGAAATTTCAAGACATTAGAACATATACTTAGTGATTCTAAATATGGAAGAACATTATACACGAATTTAAAGTATACAATAACTATTTGAACATGATTTCAGCACATGCATGGGTGAAAATGTAGAGAAATAAATTGACAACACAGTATATGAATTAAGAACATGAATTTCATAAAAATTACAATGAATGGGAATAAGAATTCATGCATGTGAAGTATAAACATTTTAACAACGAAAATATCACATGTATGAATATTTAAAATAATAAATACTCAATGAAGTAAGGAAAGATTAGCAGCAAAGGAAATGAGCCTTAGGATGCACTTGTTTAGCATCAATTTTACCAAAACCTTTCTATGATTAACTTCAATTGGCCTTCTCTAGTTTTCTCTCTATGTTTCTCTCTCTTTTCCTCTTCTCCTTCTCTCTCCTCTCTCAAAATCTGGCAAAAAATAATCGAAAATCAACCGGACATAATTTATATAACAGACTGGCACACATGCGCTTGTCAGGAGCTAGTGTACATGCATTGTGGCTAAACATAGTGGCTCACGAGCGTCGTATTGGGCACACGTCAAGTGCTAGCACTCTGTCATAACACGCTCAAGTATCACTTGAGTGTACATCAAGCATGAACTAATCTGAAAAACCCGCTCTAATTCCAATTAAGCATCTGTCAAGCGCAATCTCTCTGCTCATAACAAGCATGTGTGCACGTCAAGCGCCGATCAAGTGTCACCCAATTCACTATGACCCGGTCCAAAATTAATGTTGACCGAATTTTTTTTCCTTTGACCTCAATTTTATTTATTTCAACTTAATTGAACATGATTAAATTTGAAATTCAAAACTCATTCTTCACAGTTATGAAACAAATTTCTTGAAATCAAACATTTATTTGTTAATGCCTTGGATGAAAATATTGATATTAGACACGGTCATATCGATATCAAGCATATTAGACAATACATATCAGAAGAAAAAAAATTTTTAAAATTATAAGCTAATAGGCAAATAGAGAATTTAACCATTCCATGGTTAATGCATTTGAAAATTACAAGGCTCTTGTGAAAGGCAAGGATGCTGGTAATAGAGAATTTACCATTAGCAGTGACTATAATTCTTTGAGAGTGAGAACACTTAGATGAGGTTGAATGGAATAAGTTGAACTGTACTAGCATACAAAAAGCGGTCTATCTGATGGCTAATCACTCAAAATAGCTTCTTACTAAATATAGACTTGTTGAAAGTGGGCTTATACAATAACATAATTGTGTCATGTGCAATAGGCTGTGGAAACCAGAGATCACATGTTCGGTGGCTCTTTTCCTATCTGTCTGGCAACTCTCTTCAGCAGGATTACACTAAGATACAGATTAGAGACTTGGCTGAAGGTAATGCCGCTTGTGAAGCTCTTTTATTGAGTGAGCAATCATGACAGGACTCGAATAAGAAGCCCCGGCTAACTCCATGCCAGCAGCCACAGTAAGCAGCCACTGTGTCAGCCGCTACAGACTACATCTTGCAATAAAGGAATTCCAGAATTTTTGAGAAACAGTTTCCCTTGGAGAATCGTGTTAAAATCCAACTAACTATACATGACTTAATGCAAAAATGCACTTCAGTATTTTTGGTTGTTCGGTCCTTTTTTGTCTCTTTGCTAGTATACTATTGTGGTTTCTTACACTCACTCACAGGGGTATATGAACTCCTTGAAGTTTCCATGTGAACGCTTAGGGTTAATTGTATATTGAAATTGTACCCCAAATAGACATAAGAGATTTTTACAAATTAATTGATAAATGAAATTTTCACCAAAAAAAATAAGACAGCCTACTTTACTTGAATTCTTCACTTTACCTAGGGCATCTGTGTCAAAAAAGTACCTGCACCCCAAACATGTGATCCTTTAAATACAATGGAGAAAAGCTGTAACGACTGGAACAAACCTGTGTCCAACAGATGTAATCCTAGTTGAACTAACATAGTTACAACAAACTGATTTCAAAATTTTCTTATTTGTATGGTGAAATGACTACAGATACAGTTTGATTCGCCTTAAATGCATGCGTACAATTATTATCAGTTGAAGAACGCCCAAGAAATATAGAGTAAAAGGTACATTGATTTCAGGAAAAAAAGACCGACTGATACTGGTATTGTTTAAGACAGCTTGCTATCTTCGTATCATAATCTTCACCTACAGCTACGAGCTATTTTAGACCTAAACACATTGCCAATAAAAACTGTAGTCTGCCAAAAGAACAAGCAAATGATCAGGCAAGCATGGAATGCTACAGCTTCTTACATGGCCACAAGTGAGTTTGCAAGCAACAGCATGACTTGCTTCATGAAGGAAAACAGTGACAAGTTTGAATGGCATAAGCAGAATGGTCCTCCACAGCTGCAAAATGCAAGACCACAATTGCAGAAACAGAATAGCTCAAATTACTGAGCCACAGAAAATAATGGCTCAAATCATTAAAAATCATAGCTAGCAATGGTGGAGCAACAATTTCAACTAACGAACAACAACGACAGGAAAAAATAATAATAAAAGCTTTCACATTCAGAAGGATTAAGATTCAAACTTCCATTGTCCCTCATTTTATGACAACTCAAATGGATACAGAATAACAGCTAAATTAAACTGCAGATTCAAGATCTATGCATAGCAATAATCCATTTTTATGAGCTTTGAACTCTTGAAGGATTCTACCTTTAGATATGCTTGGGAAGCAACTAAATCTTTTATATCATAATGATCATAAACTTTTAGAAATTGTGTTCAAAAGGTTTCTCTTGAAGACAAAAAAACTCAAATGTCAAAAGCAAATCACGAAATTCATCAATATGGTATGCACAAAAATATATACATACACCAATATTCAAATGTCAAAAGAACGCAATCAAACCAGCACTATCCATGGCAATTCCATCTCTAACAAAACAGAGAAAAGAAAAGATAAAATATACAGTGGCTGTTTGATTTTCGTAAATCAAGCCTGGGAATCAAATCAGAAGGCTGATTCTCATCACAATAATTTAGTTGGGAATACCCACTCTGAGTTGAAAGAAAACTGTGATTACACCAATTTCGGTTCACTATGCAATGAACGAACTTAAATCTCATTGCCCATAATTCTGCTAAAAAAAATCACCAATGCCACAATCAACATCACCGCCCCTTCTCAAACATCAATGAAATTAATGGATGTGTGAGTATGAACATGTACATCGCCACCACCATCAACCAATCACTGGAACACAGCCTGGGCACATAACCCACCAACTAGACAGCATCAAACCACAACCCACATCCAAACATCATCACTACCGTCCATCACCCAACTAACTCAATCAAAGACCAGCAACACCCAACCAGACTGTTTCCGTATGTACATGTTCATACTCACACATCCAGTAATTTCATTCCATACTGATTCTAATATGGACCAACCATGTATGGCAAATTTATGCTACCAATTCTCATAACACTCCCTTCTGATTTATCCTGATTCTATTTCCCAAATCAAACGGCCCCTGAATTGTAAATCCCTCCCGAAACTGCCAAATAATAAGACAAATGAACACTTGGAAAATGCATAAATTCTGAGCAGAAGTGAGAATACTAATTGACCGAATTGAACCACATTTCCGCCGTCATTATAGATTTGTAATCAGAGTCTCCCCTTACATGCTATAAACTAATGCGCGGACAAATGAGTGAATAGAAGGTTAAGACATAACACGTAATCAGGAGAGAATAAGACTAGATGGTAAAAATCAGAGATACTACCGCAAGAATAAGAATAGCGCAGACAGCTGTGGTAGTGAGGAAGACTACTTGGTCATGGTTGCAGCAGTTGTTGAGCGCCCAATTGGACATCTCTCTCTCTCTTTCCTCCGCCTCAAACAACCCTCATTCCTTCAAATACAACATTGCAAATTTTTGGTCTACTAAACGATTTTTGGATCAGCTTTCCTGGAGATGGGAAACTTTGGAAGTTGCCCAAAAGAAACGAAATTATTAGAGAGCTGTCGCTCCTCCCCTAAATCGCCTGCAAGGAAGAAGGTGCACTGCCGCGCGCCAAAGACCACATGATTTTTTACCCTTTTTTGTCGAGAGGAACTGTGTAAATGCACTCCACTTTTCATTTTATATTTTCTGACAAAATAAACAATTTTCCGCATAAACTGTGATATAGATGTAAAACACTGTTGCTGATAAAATTTTAAGGTTTTAAATATTATTTGTATAATAATAATTTAAGAATGTTTGATTATCAATAATATTATTTGATGACTTTATGAAATAAAAATATATATTTAATGAATAATAAAATTTTAATTTAATTAATAGTCAATTTTATTTGTATTTTAAATAAATTTATTTTAATTAATATTTTTTTAAAAAATTATTAAATAGATATAAATTATTATTACATATTCAAAAATGGTCTTATAATAAATAGTTCTATTATTTGACAATTACAATATTTAGGTTATCATTTATTTTTTTATATTATTTAATAAAATATGGTGTAATATTAATTTAATAAAAAATTAAACTAATTATATTACAATAATTTTAAAAATTGTCAATAAATAATGAGCCATTAGTATATTTTTATTTATTAACAATTAAATATATCTAAAGTGCTATAAAAATTTATGTATTTGTAAGCATTGAGTCAAATAATTAATTTTATGATTGATGCGTATATGGATCCGACTTCTAAAGGATTCGGATTCACTTGATTGTTTGGATCCGACTCCGTATACCGAGTCTAGACCTGCACACCACTACAACAAATAATAGGTCGGGTGTAGACGGGATATTATCCCATCGAAAATAATCTGACGCTCAAATCAGTAATAAGCTTTCGAATTACAAGAAAGTAAATAGAAATATAAATTGAGATAGAGAGCGAGATTGAGGTTGGTGAGAGTGTTTACCTTTAAATGTAAGAGACGTTCCCGTGACTCATTGATAATATAGTTTCTCAACTCAATGTTCACGAAAAACAAGTGAAAAGTTATGTCCGAAAAGTGTAGAAACTTAAAAGGACGGATCTTGGGGAGTGGGTGAAACTTCTAGAATCTGAAGGCTTGGAGTGAGATTATCGTAGTAAACGATTGCTTGCTTAAGGATGAGTGTTAGTATGTTCAATGATTTCTTCGTAATAGTACTGTGTTGTCTTTTGTTCGTCTCTGTGTTCGTGTCTCCCCAGAGTGGAGACTCTATGGGGTTATATAGACGGTGGGAAAGGCGACCTTCATTGGCCAAGAAGGCCCGACCCCTGCATCGTGTTGGGCAGCCTTCCTTAAGCAAGAAGGCTTGATTGGTGCATTTTGCTATGATCGTTTACTTTCTGAGCGGATAACGGCTCTCCAGATTATTTATTTTTCTTATGCGCTTTTGTAACCGCTAGAGTCCATTATAGGTAGGAAGAGAGAATCTGGCGCCTTCCTCATGGAAAAGGCGTCGAATCTGTTGATGCCTTATTTAGAGGAGATTGGCTTCAAGGAAGGTGTGAAATCGAGGAAAGGGGTCGTTGCTTGTCATGTACGAAAACATCCGCCAAACTAGACCTGACCCATATTAGGTTTTTATCTTTTCGCGGCCTACTACTACAGTACTTTCGGTCAACAAAAATATTAACCGTCATAAGAGAGCGCGTTGGCCACCTAGTTGGCGCTGCGCCTCTCTGCTTTTTTGAATTTTGGGCCGTTTTTTTTACTGGGCCTGCCTGCTATGGGCCTACCCATCACTGATAATAAAATTAACTTTTAGTTTAAATCAATAGTTTATAGAGTTTAACTCAAATGAATAAAATTAATATTTTTAACAAAATAGCAGTTAATAGTTAAACAATAGAATCAATATAGACATCTATTATTTTGTATAATAAATCGGGATTAAAATTCACATTCAATATACAATTTAATATCATATGATATATGATTTTTGTAAAACTTTTGATGATTTTAAATAAATTATAGCAAAAATGAATTTGACTAATTAGTTTAATATAAATAAATATATTTAGTAAATCTCAAATAAGTTGTCAATTAATTATTTATCATAAGTTATATGATTAAAAATTTATAAATAAATATTAATGACCATTAATTTGTTACTTACTTAGGTAAAAAAAAAGACTATTAACTTATTAATTTATATCCGAAAAAATAAACATGTTATTAAAAATGTTTTAAAAACAAAAGGTAAAAAATTAAAATAAAATTGAAAACTATAAAACAAAAAATTGCTTTATCAGATAATTTAATTAAAATTATTTAACGATTTTGATATGGGCATAAAAAATTGATTCAATTCCGATACATTAATTACTCATATCAAAGCATGATTTATAATTTTGAATAACTTTTCTGCAAAATACTATTAAATCAGACGATAAAATGAACCCCATAAGTATTCTCCTGGGGGAATCCTCAAAAACTCACTGGAGTAATATATTCCCAAAAATATACTGAATAAATATAATGATTTTATAAGACTAAATTATATTTATAGAGAATTTATTACACCCGACACATTAAGCATTGAGGTTGAAGCCTGTTCATATCATATAGTCTCAACGTTCAAAAGTTTAGAGATTCTTATCTTAAAGTCTAACTTTATATTCTATAATTTTTTGTACATATAAAAGTAATGGGCTATTAACTTTATATTCTTATCTTGGATCTAATATCAATATAATATTAATGGGCAGTTCCAGAGAAACTCCGTGGTCTCGCAGTGGACCTCTAGCAAATCAGTATATAAATCAGTATATTCTTGAATGGCTTACTTGTGAATAAATCATTATGAAATTGATAACGATAATAGGTTGTTGGGCTAGCACGATGTTGAGTTAGATTTTAGGTCAAAGTAATCATCCTCTTTCTCTTTATATATTCCTACTTGAGCCCTCTTTTTCTCTCTTCCATTCGAATTTTATATTTTATTTAGATTATAGGTATTCTCCTTGATCTTCTCCTAGAGTCTAAGCCTCTTCCATCTTCTAACTCTAGTGACTCTCATTTGCAAAAAGTGGCTAGAGAAATATTAAGGATGAAGTAATATGAGGTTATTTGATTGATCGTAGGTGGGATAGAGATAAGACAGTGGTATGTCGAAAGTCTTTTTATTGGTTTGCCCATATCGCTTTGTGTTAGATCCTTGGATGAGGTGACTAATGTTGCCAGATGGCCTGTGACGTACCGACATGATTCATTTTTTTTGAACTGCACGATTCATTTCTTTCAACCTGTCGATATGTAAATATATCATGATGTAGTTAGTACGACACGGAATGATTTTATCCTAACTCAACACGGCACGTGGCCTACTTGTGCTGGGCCAATCGAGATTATGCCAAGTTAGACATAGCTGAAATAACAGAATTTTAAAAATAGATAAAAATTAAAATTATAAAAAATATTATAAAAACTATGTTATGTTTTATTTATCCTAAAAAATATTTTTAATATTATATTTTATGAATATAAAAAATTTAAGAAATCATTTATTTTTAATATTCACATATATTTTTAATTGCATTGCTAATGCTGTATCTATAATTATCATATTCACAAAAACTCAAAATGATCAATTTTTTTACATAATCTTTTATGTCTAATCAATTCTTAAAAAGTGTATATTTTTATTATTGTCATGTCCCAAATTTTGATCCCATTATTAATAATTATCTAATTATTAATTAACCAATTAGCTATCTAAGTAACATTTGACGTGAACTTCACGCCAATATTTCGACTGACCAAACTAAATTAATATAATTTATGTACAGGATCCCAAAATATACCACACAATCATGTGACTCTAATACCAAACTATATCGACATATTGAACCTTATGTAATAAGTTATACTTATCTAATATAAAATTAGAGTAATAATATTCTGCTGAAAAACTAAATTTTTGTCGTTGTCTACTGTCAAACAGCCAACAACCTGAAACTACAAACCATAATCAACTGAAATTATACCCACATAATACTAAAAATATCAACATTCATCTTGAAAATAATACAAACAAATATCCAACAATATGAACATTAAACTATTATTCAAAAATCAAATACAATATTAACATTTTATAATTTAAGATCTAAGCTTTTCTTAACAACTTATCCTTCAATATTGATCGTCTTATAAGTATTCAAATATCTCATTTAAAAGAGTTTGTAAAAATATAAATAGTTCATGTGAATTAAATGCTCATGTCATGAACCTGAACTAAATAGGTCTATTAAATATTAAATATACTTTAATTATTATTTTTATAATTTTTAAACTTCGGTGTGACCGCTAAATATATAAAATTTTATAATCCACACATAACCTTATCAAATAATATAAATGTGACCTACTCTACAAAATAGTCGTAAGGGGTAACCAAATAAATACAATAATTTATCCACATAAGAAATCAACCCAACAAATTCTTAACATATAAAACCACGACCTACACTCTACTTACTCCAACATCTCATAACAACCGATGCAAAATTTATTTATATCTCATACATGGTTAATAATATCAAATTTTAAAAATATGACACTCACTAGAGGCGTACAGTGCTGCGCCAAAACTTTTTATGCTATTACAATGAAATCGATCATCTACTTTGAAGGGATAAAATAGAAGAATGAACTAATGCCCAGCAAGTATCATATATGAACAAATAAGTCCAAAGAATACAGAAGAAAGGTTAAACAGATAAATCTAAATCGCCGATAAATAAATAAAAATTTCAAATCTAAAATTCAATAGTAGTTTCGTACTCAAATCAAATATCCAAATCCAAAACAAATATCTAAATCATAAAACAGTTCTCCGCCAACCACCGTCGCGACAACTCCGCCGTGCGTCGCTGTTGATGCCGTTTTTGACACCTGCCGTCAGCCTCTTCGATGAATTCTCCTCACTGTCAGCGACACCGCCACCAACCAAACTTTCAACTGCCGACAACCACCCACACTACGCCGTCCTCACCGCACTTCACCGTCGGCGTCGCCGGCCGCCTCTCTCCCTCACGCGACTGTCGTCTCCCTCTTCTCCTCACACAAACCCTCCCCTGCAACTCTTTCTCTTCCTAATTCTTATCCTATTCTGCGTTTTTTTTTTCCATTTTTTTTGCTTTTCACACACACATATATATTATTAGTATTTTATATTTTAGTTTTTTTTTATTGTAAAATCCATACCAATATTTGGGCGATAATACGAGCGCACCTCGGGCGTCAGTCTGACTGATCTAAATATACTTCAAATTTATTTAATATTTAATTAATTTTATAACGTTTAAATTATCCAAAATCATAAATAATATTAAATTAATTAGAATAAAAATTTGAGATATTACAGCTCAGTAATATATATAATTTTCAATTAAACTTACAAAAATTATACTAAAAATATATTTGAAGGATTATAATCAGATTAAGGACTCAAGAACCATATTTCATATGTAATACACTTTAACAAATTCTTACGTTATTTTTAGATTATCCTTTCAATGTATAATAAAATGTACCATATAAATTAATGCATAAATATGGCTTTCCTAGGGACCAATGATTAGTAGGGCCACATCGACTAAATGAACGGATAATTGAAACTCAAATTATATTTATTCTATACAACTAAGGGTCGTACGCTACTATTTAATATCCGTAATTGGACCGTCGTACATATTATCCCGTAGATAGAGCCAAATGTTGCTTTCATTTGTAAATAATAGGTTCAAATATTAATTATCACTATAATATACTAATATATGTCATAATATACTACTTGCTAAAATATAAGTATGATCCGATACAACATATAGAAACTGTACATATTTTTTCATATTTTATAGTTTCTCATCTTAAAGAAATATTCATAATTCTTAGTAAATTGTAAAGTTTTCTATTTAAATTCTGTAAATTCTTAATATGTGATACTTATATTTTCTACAGAAATTTAGTTATGATGAGTTTTAAATCATGGAATACTAAATTAACTATAAAGTGTAGGAAAATTCAGCAAAATATATAGAAATTAGCAATAATGTGAAATTTACTACATTATATCTCATTGGCAAAGCATACAAGGCAATTTATATAAATTTTTAACACATGAAGGTTTTTACTTAGCAATTTAAAACATGCAAAATATTATATACAAAATTAAAACATGTAATAGTTATTTAATTCACAAATTCAGTACATGCATGAAGAAATATTATAGAATTTAGCTAAATTATGTGATGAACATGTATTTGAATATGAATTTCATACATTTTCATAACAAAATAAAAAGAATTTTACATATTTATGAAATAATATTATCTTAGGTACGAAATTATATTATTAATGACATTTAAAATAAATAATATTTAGAGAACTAGAGAAAAACAAGAACAAATGAAAAATATTTAAAATGTATTTATCTTAACTTGATTTTTATCAAATTCTAGCTTGAAATCATTTGAATTGGGTTTATTTGGCTTCCTTTTTCTTTCTCTATCTTTTTATCGTTTCCTTATTTGTTCTCTCTCAAATTTTATAAAAAAATGATAAAAAATTAGTCGAATACTCAATATACTTAAGTGTCGCTTGAATTTGGGCACTTGTCAAGAGACATGGTTGAAAATTACACTGAATAA
>JAOVVI020000918.1:0-27114 GCA_028571085.2 Nepenthes alata | reverse complement strand
ATATATATATATATATATATATAGAGAGAGAGAGAGAGAGAGAGAGAGAGAGAGAGAGAGAGAGAGAGAGAGAGAGACTTCCTTATTGTTTGCACGTCAGAAATGAACATTCATATGTTGAAAATATTTTGGTAGCCTAAAAATTTACCTATGTAGTGTGAATGGTCAAATAGTATGTTTTATAGGTATTTATTATGGGCCCATATAAAATATCTAAATAAAACTTATTACTATGTAATTAAATTTTCAATTATTCTTTTCAGTTATTAGGATAATATTTTTAATTTATTTTTAGATATTATATTTGTTTACTGTATGAATTAAATAATATAATATGTATTCTCATATATTTTTTTAATAATATCTATTCTTAATAATATTTATTTTATTCATATTTTATTTCATTATAAGAAATAAATAATACTTTTAAAGATCTACATTGATATCTTCTTTCCCTTTTATTACGTCCTCTATAGTATCTTAAATTTCTTTCTAATATAATAACTTATTTAATCCGACATACTAAAATAAACTATCTCATAAAAAATTAGAGAATCAAATAAACAAAGGAAATTTATCTTCAGAAATCTCCACGATTTTGTTAATATATCAACGAAGATATTGATTCATTAGGCAATTAGTTTTATATATTTTACGTACACAATTGCTTTTACTTTGCCTAAAATATTTTGAATGATTGTATTAAATATGTGGATTGATTCTGATAATTAAAAAAAAAAAAATCATTCAGATGATGAATAACCAAAGGCCGACTTCTGAAGATGATTTTAAGGCCATAATTTACGGTTATCATTACTCTGTAATTAAATTTTTAAACTTCTTTTACACTTTAAAAACTAATAATTAAACTCAGGACATGATAACGGTCATTACAAGCAGCAAGGCTAAATAATTGTCCATTATGAACATCTATGGGGTTAATTCAGTCTATTTTAATCACAATCATCTAATTAATGTTAGATAAATAAGATTAATATTTTTTAATACTAAATAAAAATTAATTAATATTTTTATAATAGTAAATAATATAACTATTTAATTAATATTAAACAATTATATTTAAAAAATAGAATTAACCCTTCTTTTAGAGAGATAGGCCCCTCAAATCCAATTCAAATAGCCAAAATCATTTATGTTTCCCTAGTTAACCCCCTTTTTATTTCTTCCCTATTTTTTTCGGTTAACAAAATATAATCACAATCTTTTCACTTGCTTACTTTTACCATAATATCTCAATTTTATTATTTATACAAATAGCTTGATGACGACCCCACTTTCAGCCAAGGTCTGCGTAACGTTAATGTCCAAACTATGTAAACATAACGATCAAGCTTTAGCGATGTCTACTGACCTACGGTATGCAAGAGGGCATGGCTAGATCAATGAGGTTAAGACCAACAGAGAGGAGGCTTGGACCATCAAGGAGTCGAACAATCAAGGAGGTCAATACCTCCTGACCAAGGATGGCTCAACCATCCACTATAGGGTCGAGCCCTAGGTTCAACAGAGCCAAGCATCCCTATTACCACACCATGACACTTAATAAGGACCGCCGAGCCTCCAAGACCAAACTATCGCATGGTGCCAAGGGTTCCTAGGATGCACAGAAACCGGGTGTGAAATAACTCTGATTTTAGGCAAGGGGCATCTTTTTAATTTAATCTTTATCTGCATTCTTGAAGAATATTTATAGTTAATCAAGTAAAATGACTAAAATAAATTCTTGAGAAAATTAAAATTCTAGATTTTTTATTTTTTATTTTCAAAATTTTGAAATATTTTTATTCAAATAATAAATTGGAACACTATGTTAGAAGTTAAAATTTAAAATATTACAGGGAGAGTTGATAAAACTAAAATCATATTTATAATTAAAATATCGAGAGCTGGGCATATCATGAATTTTGAAAAAAATAAAAATTAGAAATAATAGTAAACTTGGGCGACACAAATAGCTGGCAGCCTTGACGATTGCTCACCTTTCTCTAAGAAAAAGGCAAAGATGGGTCATAATTATTGTAGCTTGGCTTCTAAGGCAAGTTCAGAGAAAAGCCATTCCTACTAATTCATTTCCCCAACTTTTGTTTAAGAGGGAAGCTTCAATAATTTAGTTTAGGTGACATCTCAACATCGTTAGGTCGGGTAAATGAAGTATTTCAACTCAGTTTCCAATCTTTGTTGAATTGGGTATATATAGTATTGTCTATAAAATTTATATTTAAATAAATATTTATATAAATTTTTAGAGTTATTATGTTAATTATAATTTAATAATATGAAACTAAATATTATAAATATATCTTAATATATGTTTAAAGTTCTTATCTTGAAGAATATGGAACAAATTTCTTTTCTATCATCCTTCTCATTCTTCCCTCATGAAAGTTATAGAATTTGTGAAAGAATATATTATGTATAGTTTTTAAATTGCTACTTAAATTTACAAATTATGAGAAAATTTAAAACTTCAGCCAAACTCAAATTTGAAAAATCACCTACTTATTATTAAAAAATTGACAAATATTATTTTCAACTAACAATGGATAATTCTGTTATCTATAAGATAAAGAAAAAGATTGATCCATTGATTAAGTAAATTCTATTTTTTTTATTAAAATTTGAACTAATTATGAAAATAATTTTTGTAATAAAATATAATAAAATTATACGACATTAAAATATTTAATCACCTTAATAAATTAATAAATATTTATCATATCATATACGATAATTTTTACAATATCAACATCACTAGTATGGCCTACATCTCATTGAAATTGAGTTTGAATTGGACATTGAAATGGATCGTTTCATCCCAAATTATACAATAATATTTTGACCCCGTAATAAATTAGCGGAAGCAGTGATAATAACAAATATTCAATACATATAAAAAATATTTATTTCTAAATGATACGAGTAATACGAGTATAAAAATAAAGTAATAATAATAATAGTAAGACGATCTTTTTGGTGACGAAGAGAAAATTTGATATTCAAATTAATAGAAAAAAAATTTTCGGGCTTCAACGGTTAGGAAAGAAATGCACTATGAAAATCAACTTACAGATTGGGTGGTAACGGCGTACTAATCTAGCCGACTTACTTCCGTCTTGTGATCCCTACCAAGGACATCCATAGATTTTTTCACAGCAACGGAATCGGATACCTTCCGGTATTCACGTTAATCTTCCTTATTGAACCACTTAAATTACCAAACACGGAAGTAAAAGGGTAGAAGTGACAGAAACAAGAAAATACGATGCGAAGAGAAAACTTTATCAATTGAGCATAATTGTAGGTGTGAAATTTTCTCTAAAAATGGAGTATAAAAATGAGGAGCTTTTTAAGTGATATGCACCCCCAAAGACGTTCTAAGCAAGTTAGGGTTAAAGACATAAGATATGAATACATAGGAGTCTTAAAACAAAGAGCCGTTGCAGACAAAAGGGTTGCACTGCTCGAGCGCCACTCGAGCGCGCGGTGAGCACCGAATAAGGTTCATTGTTTTGGTGCCCTAACGCTCGAGCGCGAATCGGGAGGGCATCGAGCGACCTGATTCTGGAAAACGGGCTTCGTTGGCACCTCGGGCGCTCATCGAGCACCCCGATTTTGGAAAATGCACCTCGATGGGGCCTCGGGTGCACGTCAAGCACGGGGCACCTCGTGCAGAAAGCAGGCCCAGGGCTTAGGAAAGGACAGAACAGAAGATAGGGAGGTGGGAATGTTGAAATGTGACGATGAAGGTCTTTAGCCACGACACGGATGAGAATCTTTCAAGCCGATATATTGTTACAGTTACCGAGCACACCAACAAAGAGACTAAATAAATAATCCGACATGGTCAAGGAATATGCTAACTAAAAAATATGCCTAACAGACATAAATAGGATTTAAATAAAAATTTTGACTATTGTTAGGTTGGTTCAGGCTGAATCTAATTACCTAGATAAAATTGGAAGGACTAAGTTTTATCTTATATTAATCATTTTTTTTGTAAGTAATTAACTAACTTATATTAACTTATATTAATCGAGATCAATTAAGATAATATAATCATAACTGAAGTCAAAGGACGCGAAGAATAAGGTTAAAAGGAAAAAATTGCAAATTGGATGCATCGTGCACTAGGCCCCGGGCCGGCGCTGCTACGGCTGCTATGGCGCTTGGGCACGCGGCATTTACAAGCGGAGGAAGAGATAGAGGAGGAGAGAAAAAATAGAAAGAGAAAGGCTGAAAGAGAGGAACGAATAGAGAGAAGAGGAAGAAAGCTTTCAGAAAGTTTAATTCGGGATGTTTGAAATAAGAATTTTGATATATCAAGTGGAGATAAGTACATCTTAAGTTTCCTCTTTCTTTTGCTGTCAATTTTTGTTAATTCCTTCACGTATTATCATTTTAATACTCGTATTCGTTAATATTCTAAAATTAATATGGCACAAAAATCATTTCTTCGTAATTTTATTAAAGGAATTTCGTATTCATATGTGTTATCGTTGCTGTAATAATCTGAAATTTAAGACAGACCTTGGAAGCTATTGTAATATACTTTGTGGACTCTTATATGTCACTATCTCATGCCTTGCTGATTTTAGTAGTATGTTGATGTATTATATTTTGCTGTATTATACTTTGTTGAATATTTTGTTGATTCTAAATATTGAGTTCTAAATTTGAAAATCTATTACTGAATAACTGAATTTCTATACTGTATGTTGCAAATCTGAAATTTTAGGTATTGATTTTGTTGGATTGTTATTTTTAAACTTTAAAATTTGTTATGATTCCAATTCTTATGGAAGACAAATCAATCTATGGAAGAAGTTTGGAAACTCTGTAATATGCTATGAGTTATGACTATTTTCTCCTGAAATTAAGAAAATTAAGAAGAATTAAGAAAAAGTATAGAGTTTTTAAAATGATTTTGAAAAGAATTAAGAAATTAGACTAAAGATTATTTAGTGGGTAATATTTTATGGCATACCTTAAGATATTATAGTAGTAATCAAAAAATTGCCCCTAACATGCAAAAAAATAAAGGCTAATTATGATACCGTCTACCGAATTATAGGTATGTACCACCCACCTTTGGGCGTTGAATAGGAGGGTGATGTCTTAAATTGAATGGAATTGAATATAATTTTTTCATTAACTGTAGACTCCGTTAGTTAATAAAGTTCATTAGCCCTGATCCCTAAAGATAAATAAGATTTTAATGTATTTGACAGTTAAGATAATAAAACGATAAGATAAAGAAGGCAAAATACATCATGAAAATATTTTCTATTTATATTTTATACTTATATATGTAGTATGACCCCTACCCCCTTCGATGATATATTTTGAGTATAATGTGCACATTTATTGTTATATATTATGTTTTAATGAGTATTTGATTTACTTTTTTGTTATTTTTACTAATCTTCAAATGAGTCACATGAGCTGAAATCAGATGAACAAAAATAAAGATGAGAATTTTTTATACTTAGAAAGATAAATTTTGACACTTAGAATGTCTGTTTTAAATTTTGATGTATTAAAATTATGTAAAATATTGAAAGTATGTAATGATGTATTCTATTTTTGTGATATTAATTAGTATTGGCTTCGTAAACTATTATGAATATTATGTATACTTCCGTAAGATATTGTGTAGTTAGTTTGTTAGATTTTTAGTAGGTATCTTTCCTTGATAAGATTTGACGTCATACTCTTATAATATGATGTTAGAGCGACTAATGACGTGGCAACTGTATGGATACTGTGTATGTTTATATTTATATGTATCACATTAATTATTTAAGATAATAGTTAATAACAGAAAAGAGGACGTGGACCATCACAGAAAAAATAATACAACTATATTTATTAATAATTAAAATCAGGTCAATTTGGACTAACCTATATATTTTTATCTTATACATTACTTTTATTATAAATTTATAGATACATAAAAAATATCTAAAAAATTATATTATATTAAAAAATATAAAATTTCAAATTAAAATTTTGTCTAAATATTTTAAATACATAATCTTATACAAAAATATTGATTTTATAAAAATATGGTTTATTGAAAATTTTTTAGAATCTTGAATTTATCTCAAACAAAAAAGGTTATATTTATAAAAAAATTATAATCTATACTGGGTTGATCCAAACATATTATTTTCACATCTAAATGCTCCCAATCTAAAAAATTGATGAAGCATGATATTTTGACAATACTAACCTATAATAATTATATAATTTAAACATACTACATAAGGTTTTAGACTAGTTGAAGATTCTTTTTGTTTGGTCCCAATATAAGAGCCCATAAAATGGGGCCCAAAGAAAGGGCCCAAAGCAAGGCCCAAAGGAAAATTCGCTGACCAGAAGGGTTGAGTGGCCCAAGAGGCCCAAAAGCCCAAGCCAGCTCCGTGCGCTAGACTGGCCTAAACAAACCCGAGAAGTCTCCTTCACCTGCCGAAACTTGAGGACACCACAAGGAACTATCGATAACTATAAGCGCCCGACAGAAAAGTCCGAGAACTCTGGCCCTCAGGTACGAGGACAAGGGGGAAAAGCCCGAGAGCCTTAAAAAGGTTCCACCACGCTTAAGAAGTGCACGAGCAGTCGAGAAACAACTCGAGGACCCTTCATAAGAAACTAAAGATTCTTCAAGGTCTTCAG
This sequence comes from Nepenthes alata, assembly GCA_028571085.2. NCBI lineage: Eukaryota > Viridiplantae > Streptophyta > Magnoliopsida > Caryophyllales > Nepenthaceae > Nepenthes > Nepenthes alata. The sequence goes on along the minus strand of JAOVVI020000918.1, from coordinate 20,418 downwards.
AGGGCCATCAATGTCCGAGAGCTACCTACCTCAAACGAGTCCGCGAACTCACGAAAGAATAAAGCACGTCTCACAAGGACAAGGACCATCGCATACATGGCCGAAAGCGCCAGCTAAGCAACTTTGCCTGTTTTCAAGGAACCTGCAACTCCTGCAGGTCGCAGAACACGCATAGCCAAATCAGGACTGACGCCTACGACCTCCGCACCCGACACGCACAGGACCTATCAGCGGCGCCAGTAGCAGGCCTCCCTGCACACGCCACCTTTTCTGACGCATATGGCAGAGCAGGTGGACGGACCTTCACGCGTCTGGCATGCCTTGCAGGACAAGTGAACAGCCTCTCGGCCACTCGCCGGCTGCCACGTGTCCTCATCCCAACGGCCAATTTTTCCTATAAATACCCAGCAAAGGCTCTTACCTCAAGGACTCCGATTTTGACTCCGATTCCGACTCCGGCGAAGAAACCCTGGCTGGACACTTGAATCTCCTTCCCTTCTTTCCCACGAGGAAGAACGAATGTGGCAAAGCTTCCTAACGAGAGGATTTCCTAAGGCTAGAAAACGACATCAAGAGACAAGGAAGAAATTCCTAATACTTGTATTTTGTAAGACTTCCATATATAGTGAAAGTATTTTAACAGGGCGAGAGCCTTGTGGTATTTTTCTCCTCATTTCAAAGGAGGTTTTTTCACGTAAAACCCTTGTCCCAAGTCTCTCCTTCTCTACACCTCAAACACACTTGTGTTGCACAAACCCCCGGATCCGAGATGCAACACTTTTATTTTTTAATATTGGCAATAAATAATTCACACTATTATTTTTAGTATAATAAAAAAATTTAATCTGAAATGTGTGTCTGCTTAGTAATTTCAAAACATGAATATATTTAACTAATCTCAACCACTATTATTATATAGAACTAACTCATCTGCTATCATATTCCTATACTTCTACAACTCAATAATTTCTCATGGTGTGTGTAGTTTTCAATTTTAAACTTGCTAGTCCATTTGCAATCTAGCATAAAAAATATCTAGAGCTCAGACCAAAATCAACTAATAATAGTAATTGATAATAATTAAAATCCACATAATAAATCTCCAAAATAAAAAAGACATCTAAATATGATACTCAATTCAAGTTGGACCTAGCAAGTGATAAAATAAAAGTATTAATAAAAAAGAATAATAGCAACCATCATTGGATCGCTCCATACTATCCATTTGGATGATAAAAATGGTCACAACATGCTTAAAGTATCCGTAAGAAAAATGACAATCCAACCGGCACAATTTCACAATATCGATTCAATGAAAACAAAAGTTATCACAATCCAAACATCAAATTCTTATCATCCTATAGATATATATATTTGAAAGATATATATATTTTAAAACTATATCAAATTGCAATTACTTTTGATGATCATACTAAATTTAATTATTTTTAGGAAAAGTAATTTTATAACTGAAATTTATAATCATTAAATCACAATGAAATAATTATACTTTTGACTTAAAACTTACTCTCCATACAATTCTTAAGTGCATATAGTCTTTCTAATGTCAATTTTATGAAATCCTATTCTAGTCATTGAAATATATGCAATGAGCATTCACTTTTGAGTACTCAATGTCAATGACAAATTGTTTAGGCCACGGCCAACCATAATCGATCTCGAACCAATCATTCTGCATGCAAATATTAGAGCAAAACCATGCTCTTTGGCCAGCTATTGTTATAGGATCTAGAAAATTATCACAGAGGAAGTTATACGGTGTCATTTTTTTGAACACGTGCAAGGCATGCATAATAGATGTATATTTGTACAGCTGTAGACACTACAAAAAAAATAATATTTAGTGACAAAAAATTAGTGATAAATATGTTTTTGTCACTATTAGTAATCAATATTTATAATTTAGTGACAAAAATATTATTTTGTCACAAAAAGTTTAAAACTAGATAATAATAATAATAATAATAATAATGATGTTTGAAGTATTTGTTTCTATTTTTTTACCGAACTTGTTGGGTTGTTGAAATTTTTTTTAAAAAAACTTATTAAAAAATAAATAATATAAAAAAACTTGTGCAAATAACATAATGTATTCTGAAAAATGAGAAAAATGAAAACTAAAAATCTAAAATATAAAAAAAGTTTCCACAGATACACGGCTATTGATAGTCGTGTCCTGCTCTCTCTCCCGTGTCTCCATCTCTGCGCTTCTCGCGTAAGCTGCTGCCTCTTACCCTCCCTGATTTGCTTCCGTCTCCTTTTCACCACTCTCCGTTCCGCCGTGCCTTCGAAGATCTCTCCTCAGGAAGTAACCGGAATAGAGAAGAAGCGAAAACGTTCGAATGAATCGAAGCATCAGAAGTAGCTTGAGGTGAGGAAAACGCGAGGCTCGCGATTTGTCAGATGCCCTAAATTATTAATTTGCACTATTTCGATTTCAAATGCGTTTGTTTTTGTTTAATCTTCTCCCATTATTCCATTTTGATAGAATGCTTAGGTTCGGATTTATGTTATTGATTTGTGTCTGAGAACGATAGAGTGGCTTAGAGTAGCGTTTGTTGATTAGGAAGTTCACTAATTAGGGATTGCTCGTTTGATTGTCACTAGAGATCGCTTAGCTCTCATCCTGCGCTCCGACATATTACTTGGTGCAAGAGATGATTTGGAATTTCCACATTCTTATGTTCCTTCGGGTCTTGCGTTGCAATTTTTGTTTAAAAGTGGTAAATAGTGGTTGTTTTTCGTTGGGAATAATGGTCCATGGCGTTCTTTACCTTCAAGATTAGGCCATCAATTTAGTTAAAACGTCATATGTTTAAAGTGTTGGGATTAAACGAAAATATACACACAACTGGTTCAGCAAAATATACCCAAATCTCATGTCAAGCGTCAACCACTAAATTCTTTTCAAACACACGTAGTTGCACAACGATATTTAACATGAGAAATCCTTCTCAACCGAGGAAAAATTATGGGATAAATTTTAAATAAATTTACTATAAAATAGTACCGGTCATAAAGGTAACCCTCTCCAAAATTTTCTCACTGTAACTTGAGTGAATAGCTGGTTGAACACAATTCCAACACAGCTAACAACTCACAAGAGAAAATATAACAAGAATAAAAGTAACCAAATGGTAATACTTCCTAAGAACACACTAGAGTAATATACTTGATATTAGTAAAGAACGGAACTTGAGTTGGGCCTTAGCCAAATGCCAAACCCTTCCTCTTTTCTCTTTTCTCCATTCTCACTCTTATGCGATGCTCCTTATACTGCAAAATGATTTTGAATTATCCTAAAATCGTTTCAAACACGACATTATAACAATGCTAGTTCACGTGTGCTCTTCACATGCATCAGGCGTGACTCATCTGGATAATTTACGCATGTGTTCTTCAGGCGCTGGTCCCATTGGAATTGATGCTCAAACACCTATTGGCATGCATTAGATATGCCCATTCTATCCCAAATGTGCATGAACATCTGTTGTATGCTTACAAGGTATAGATACCACTTGTTCATTTGAAATGTTTTTTGCTTGTTCATTCATTGCACGAACCTTGTGTGAATTTCTAATAAACTCCGTTACTCAACCAACCATCAATTTCTCTTACATGAACCTCGTGCGACCCCCCAATGAACCCCATTGCTCGGGCAATCCTTGATCGTCATTCGGCTGAATGTCTCACAAACTTTGCGCTACGCTTGCTTGACATCTCTGCCCAAGTGTGCCAGGCAAGAAAATATCACATTCTTTAGATGACCTGTCCATTGGTTGTGGTACCCACCACTAAGTTATCCAAAGCCTAATAAATTTCTCCTCATGACCTTACGGGGAATCCCTCGCTTTCTCGGTGATTGTCATCTATTTTCCTTTGGCAACTTCCCCTTCGCAGGGATCCCAACATCAGTTTTTGCACACTTGAACGGCACCTTTTTCCGCTCCACCAAACCTAGAGTATTCCCGCTTTCCTTTGGCTTCTTCTCCACAATAGAGTCGCTCCCCCTTCTACTCCTTCTCGGTCTCCTCTTGCCTTATCTAATCTATCGTTGGTCACCCTAACTTTTTCTTGGCAACCAAAACCTTCATTAAGTATTGGCTTGAACACTTGCTTCTCTTTGCCATAACCAATGTGTCCTTGGTGAGCTTTCATTAGCCTTTGCCAAACACCATGCAAAAGACCTTTTCATCAAACTTTCATGTTGAAATCACATTCAACCGGACATTTGGATCATGTTGCACACCCCATCACACGAATTTTATCCCATTTCTTGTCCGCAAGCTAAAGTCCCCAATGTTAACTACCATCGATAAGCCATCGTTACTCATCTTCAATACCTTATAGTCCCTAGGCTTATAGAAGGTGAAGAGGGACTTTCTCGATGTCGTATATGTGGAAAACCGCTATCTATCGCCTAAATTGTCTTGTGGCCCATGAGGCTCCATGTCTTCCCCGCATGGATGACTAGAAGGTTGTTGCAAATAGCGATAGAAACTTGATCATTACTGTTATTATCCCTCCTCTCTTGTCACTTGCTACCGCTCTTCTTTTGTTTTCTGTAGAATCAATCCTGCTTCATATGGCCTTCTTGCTACAATAGAAGCACTCGATGTTCTGAAGATTGGATCAGTTGGTGCTCCTCTGCAACTTGCCCCCTCGATCCCTCGATCTCCTGTGCCCTCGACTGCTAATGGACACCATGACATCGCTCCTCCGGAATTTTATCACTTCTCTTCCATCTAGACTCGTTTATAAGTAAGGAAGTAATGACCTCATTAAGGCAAAGCGTGTCCTTCCCGAACAATAGTGTCATGACAATATGATCATACAAAATCGGCGAAGAAGCTAACAATACCAACGCCTTATTTTCATTCATGATCTTTTTATCAAGTGTCGCCATTTGCGTTAAAATCCGGTTAAAGTCATTTAGGTGCTTCTTGAAGCTTCTTCTTTTCGACAACCAAAGGTTCTTTACATATGACCTCGTCATCAAGGATTTGGATTTGTACCGATCATCAAGTTTCATCTAGATTTCTTTTGGATCTAACAAACAGTTAACTTCTTGAAGAGAGTTGTCCGTAAGATATAATTTGATTGTGCAATTAGTAAGATTTCTCATATCTTGCTACTCTTCATCTTTCATATTTTCCCACTTGTCCTCATTGTTTCTCATTGCCTTTAACATTCTTTATTGAGTTAAAATATTTCCTACTCTTTCTTGTCAAATAATGAAACTATTTTTGCCAATTAAATTGTTCGATGTAAAGTGGCAAGCTCCTTTACATCAACGCCATCAAATCATAGTTTCCATAACCCAAAAAACATATGCTTTGTTGGGATTTGATAGAAACACATACAATCGATATAGCGGAATGAACCTGAATCTCCCACCAAGTCTCTATCACTAAACACTCGAGCATAAGGAATACGACGCAACTATGCATACAACGTTGTATAATGATATTTAACATGCAACTCTCTTCTCAGCTAAGAAAAAAATCATGAGACAAATTTCAAATAAAATCATTATAAAATAGTGCTTGTTATAAAAGTGACCCCCTCTGAAATCTCTTCACTACAATCTGAGTATATGATTAGTTGAATACGAGCCCCAATATATATAGTAATTCACAAGAGAAAATAAAGCTATAACAAGAGAAATTAAATGATAATACGTCCGAAGAACACACTATAACAACGTAACTAACCTTGGAGGAAAACAAAATTCAAGTCGGATCTCAACCAGATTCTAAACCCTTGCTCTTATCTCTTTTCTCTCTTATGCCGTGTGTTTTGTATTGTAAAATAATTTTGGATTACCGTAAAATCGTATCAGACACGGATTTATAACAGTGTTGGTACATATGCACTATTCACACGTATTAGGTGCAACTTCTTTGGGTAATCCATGCACATGCTTTTCAGACGTTGATCCCATTGAAATGGTGCATAGGAACCCCTCAACGAGCATCATATGCTCCCATTCTATCTTGAATGCACACCAAGCACATATGTTGCACGGTCATCCACCATGTGCCTACCAAGCACAAATACCACTTGTTTACTGAAAATGCCTTTCACTCGACTGGACCTCGTACAAACTTTTTAGTAGACTCCGTTGCTCTACTGACTCTAGGTTGACACTTGCACGAACCTCAAGTGACCCTCTAGTAAACCCCGTTGCTTGATAATTCTTGACCGATCCTCGTACGGACCTTACATGACCCTTTCATGACATCTCCTCCTAAGAGTGCCACGTGCAAACGTTGCAAGTTTTGCAAGTTTTCCAGATGACCCATCAATTATTTGTGGTACCTATAATAGAGTGACCCAAACCCCCCCTAAAGCTCTACTTTTACATTGCAGGACTGTAATGATTATTTGGCTAACTGGACTCTATGCTTGGGGTATTTGAAATTATTTGAACCTTTTAGTTTCCAAAAGTGAATCAAGTCTTCTGTGCTTTCTGAGATTGGGGAGTGTGAAGCTTATCAATTCTTTTTGTTTTAGATTATTGGAGGATGAATTTGTTTGTGGAGAAGGAAGGAGTGGCGTTACATTATTTTTCTGCTGTTCTGAAACAATCATCATCATCATCTTCCCTCACTCTCCTTAACTGGATAACTATATTTGAAACCACATAAGTCATTAGTTAAGTTTATTTATCCTACAACCAAATGTGCTATTAGACATACCCTAAAAGGCATAGGCACTTCTCTTGAGCTAGTATGTCGGTGTCCGAACTTGGCCAATATTCTTTGACATGTTTCAGAATATTATTTATCTTTTTGGACATTGGATTTTTTTTGTTTGATTTCTAGAAAATGAGATTCTTATTACAAACCAAAATAAAATAAAAAAAATGAAACATTTGGTATTTTAGAAATAATAAAAAACCTACGCCCCTATTGTCTTGTTTTTTATTTGCAAGATATGTTATCGAATAATTTTTTTGTATTGGCTCACTTGCATATTGGGTTTTCTAATTCCTATAAATATTTTTGGATGAAACAAGAGATATGTATCTTGTATTAATAATTTTCTATAAAGTAGAGTAGTTGATCAATTATATTTTCACAACTATAAATAAACTATGAATTTTAGGTATTGTGTCTTCATTTTTAGAAAAATAATGTGTCGTCAGTGCCATGTCACGTCTTTGCTCGGTATCAATGTACATGCTCTTAGAACATACCATTAAATACCTAGTGAGAGGAATAGATAGAAGAACAACTGAGATAGCTTTACTCACCTTAGAGAAAATGTGTGAGGATTGCAATTCACTTGAAAGTTGTCTAGTTGGGATCACAATACTTGTAAGTATAGTTACACAGAGACAAGAAACTGTCAAAACCATTTTCTAAGAGATCAAATTATCAAACTAAGACGGATCAAATTATCAAACTGTGATAGCTTTACTTACCTTAGAGAAAATGTGTGAGGATTACAATTCACATGAAAGTTGTCTAGTTGGGATCACAACACCTGTAAGTATAGTTACACACAGACAAGAAACTGTCAAAACCATTTTCAAAGAGATCAAATTATCAAACTAAGACTGATGAGTCAGTTAGAGAGGAGTGAGAGGAATGTCTTGAGCACTGGATGTGTAGAAGGAAGCTAGAAGTGGGTTAGCTACGTGGGTTCTTGGGGGAGAATGTGAAGATTGGTGTAACAGGGATAGGAGAATGGTGCTTGGAGGAAAAACCTAGGTTATACTTGAACTCTACAAGAAGACGAAGTTCTGAATCTGAACTTTTAACTCTTAAAAAAAGAAGTGAACACTTGCAGTTTGAGAGGTGACCAATTTTTAAGTTTCAAAATTTAAGAGGAAATAGAAGATCTGATCTTGTTGTTCCTACACATCAGTTCATATGAATTCATTATTGATTGCTTGGCTTTTAGTCAGTGGAGTTGGGTTTTCTATTTTTGATGGTTAAGGCAGGTTTAGTATCCAAATGGAGATATCGATTCTGTAAACCGGAAGTCCTTTATGGTTTTACTTCATTGGATTGTATTTCGGTATGCTAGGTCGGGGCCAGTAAGCATATGTCTGATCATGCTAGGTCGGGGCCAGTAAGCATATGTCTGATCCCAACACTCCCATATCTACAGTCAAATCCATCCCAAACCGTCACAGTCCTCATTTCACATGATAAACATTTGGCTAGTATGCCACTGTAATAGCTGGGCTTGACTTTCATCCTAGATCATGAATTGACATAGTTTTCTCCTCAAACACCAAATGCTATGGCATAATTTATTTTGGCCTGACTTTCCAGAATTTGCATACTTGGTGGACTAAGAAACAATATTGATTATACATTGGAGAATGGAAATTACCATTCCTTAAAATTGAAGATTTTAAGCCATCTTCATAACCCACATTGTTTGGAAGAGACCATGTGATTCCGCCCACTATCTTTAAAACCAGTTCAAGCGTAGTTAACAGGTTTGTTGTCTACCAGCCCACATAGTTACATGTTACCTATGGGGTTTCAGGATCCTTAACTATGATGAAAGATTAAACTGTAAAGTAGTTGATTGCTTTCAAAGTAAGTGATTAAGTAGTAAACATTCTTGGCATATTGTTGAGATGAATTTCCTAGTCAGGCTTTAACAGTGGTCCTCCTCACAGTTGCATTTTATTTTAACATTCCAATCTTTCCAATGCTACAGTGCTGACAATCAGCACTTTGCTGAAATTATTGAATGAGCTTTTAGCAGGTAAATCCAATGCTTTTCTGTGCTGATACTAAGTATTAAGAGTTCTCTGCTTATATTCTGATACTGTATACTTATTTTGATAAGGATATTTGTGCTTGTTATCAACCTATTGTGTTTTGCTATCTTTATGTCATTCACTGGTCTCTCACAATCATTTTCCCTTTCCAGGTCATCCTGAGCGGAATGAACCCTTGAAACCAGTCTTTCCCCAATCAAATTCAAGGACAAGGATATCTTGCTGATAGGCAGGGAATGATTTATTGCAAGATCTTCTGATATCTTGCAATGTCGGGGTTACTCAATGTATTCCCCCTTATCTAGTTGTGGGAATTTTGTGCTTCTCACACTTTATTTACTTGGGGTTTTTATCATGTGTTTTTGCTCTCCTTCTTTGATTAGCAATTTATTTATGAGTGATATATTCGTGTTCTGTGGGCTTGCTTATTTGCCTTTTAGATTTCTTGGATAATTTTTGCTTGTCGTCTTTATCGGAAAAGAGAGATCTTTTTCTAGTTAGACATCTATTCTTATGTATGATAATCATGGGTTTTTTAGAAGGTGTTCACGCATGAGCCATGCAGCATTTTATTGGCTCACAATGCAACATGAACTGACATTGGTGCTTTGAAGTTGATGGGATGATGTGAGCTTTGCGATTTGTTTTTGTTTCAGAGTGTAATATGATGAGGCTAATGAAAGCATCATCATGTACTATCAAATATCATATGCGGAACAGTGCAGTAGAGGTGTTTTGTTGTGTCTAATTCTAACCATTGTTGTTTGTTCTGTCTCTAGAAGAAAAGTGTGCTTGTTTAGATTTATATGCTGTTGTTGTCTGGAGATCCAAATAATCATGAGACAGAATCAGATCCATGTAATCATGAGACAGAATCGCTCATTTTCTTCTTCTTTCTTATTTTATTGTTTGATGAACTGATGTTTAGAAGTCAAAACCCTCAATGCTAAACTTATGATTTCAAACAATTGAGTAGCTTTTGATTTGACTGATATATGCCATTAGGAAAATGTTATTGTGCATCCACTTGCACATCATATTCTTCCTAAGCATAAAATCATCTTCCACTTGAACTTTTCCATTGTCTTGGACTTCATGGGTTCAAATTACGATAACAGTCTCTTTGCAATGCAGGGGAAGGTTATGTGCACCTGACTCTTCTCAGAGTTTATAATGTGAAAAGTATCATGCACTGGGCAACTGTTTTTATTTATTCTTCTTCCACATTGTTCTTCTAATGTGATTTTTGGTGACATTTCATAAGCGAAGCTGATATTTCTTGTTTTGTCATATTCAAGTATTTATTTAGACAATTTATTCTGGAGTTGATTTATTGCTAATGTGCATAGATCTGATGCATGTCTTTTATTTTGGTTCTTTGGAAATGTGTTATCTTGAATTTTTCAGTCATCTATAAACGGATCAGCTTCAAATCATCCGGACAGCACTGGGCGACCATTTCCAACCTCTTTTGCTGCTCAATCTGGTTCTGCATCTCCTGTTTTTCATCACTCTGGTGAGTTGAAATCCATTGGGTTATTATATTTCTCAAACCATGGAAACTGCCTTTTTGCATTGTAGAGGTAAAGTTGGCACATCTACCCCTCTCCAAATCCACATTTTGGAAGCGTCATGAACAGGGTAACCCTATTTTTGTTCAGTGTTAATGCTATTCCATTTCATCCCCTTATAGGGACTATACAGGGACTTCATAATATGCATGGTGGCTTTAATGTTCCCAATATGCCTAGCACACTTCAATCAAGGAATACAACAATGAATTCTGTCCCTTCTGGTGCTGTTCAACAACCTACTGGAAACCTTCCAAGTGGACGATTCACACCAACTAATCTCCCTGTTGCTCTTTCTCAGGTAGTGCATAATTTATATTTCATGTTTGGACCTGATATATATGACAATGTGATACGAAATGACTGCTTCAGTGGCTGGGAGCAGACAATAAATTCTTTGGTTGCATTTCCATTACTTGTAGTTACTCGTCAATTATCCTTTTCAGGTGCAGATGCCACATGGGGGCTCACATGGACATTCGGGAGTGACAAATAGAGGAGGTATGAGTGTTGTAGGAAGCCCTGGATATAGTAGTAGCACAAATGGTGTTGGTGGGTCTATTCCTGGGATTCTTCCAACCTCTGCTGCAATTAGTAACCGTGGTGCTGTTCCAGGCCTTGGTGTATCCCCTATATTGGGAAATGCAGGTCCTCGTATTACGAACTCAATGGGAAGTCTAGTTGGCAGCGGCAACATTGGGAGGAATATAAGTTCTGGCAGTGGGTTATCTATGCCTGGTCTTGCTTCTCGTCTCAATTTGACTGCTACTAGCGGATCTGGAAGTTTAGGTGTCCAAGGACCAAATAGATTAATGAGTGGTGTGCTTCAACAAGGTATATTTCCTTGACCGTGTCATACTTTGCTATTGTCAAAAACAATCATTACTACTCAGTTATTTGTCCACGTATTGTTTTATTTTAGTATGTTCTTCTTGAGGACAAGGTTGGATCTGGTCATATATAATTTTATTTTAGAGGGTGTTCCTTGGCATAAAGGGAAGGTTGCTGCATATTTAATTTGAAGTTATCGATTCAAAACCATAGTATAGAAATAAAGGGATGGTTGCAAGGGTAAGACTGTACATACATATCTTCCCTAACACCTACAAAAGGAAGCCTTATGCACTTGGTAACTCCGTTATGTATTGTTTGATGTTGAACCTTACCAAGTCTTACTACCATCAGAAGTCTCACTGATTTCTTTTTTCTAATTCAAGGGTGCCTTATGGTTGCTCTTGAGGCATTGATGACGCTGATAAAGTGTTACGTTTAAGGGCCATCCTGGTCACTGTTGATAACCACCTTCAATGACCTAACCACACCACCACAAATGACCTGCAGAGATGAGACAATCCCCCCTCCCCTCAATTGCATATGGCTCCAAAAGCCATGTCACAAACCCTCTTACTTTTCTTTGGTTGGATGAATTTTCCTCTGTTGTTCCTATAAAAGTTAAGCTTACAGAATGTTTGTTCTTCTTTAACCCTGCAACTGGATAGTTGCTTTCTACTGTGCTGGCAGTAGTGTTTCTTAGTTTCATTTTTTGGGGAGGTGTTGCCTTGGCACATTTCATGGCAAGGGAGTAGTTGAGACCAATTGTTATGGTAGATGTCGGTGGGATTAATCAAGGTGATTGGTGACTGTGCACTAGTGTCTAGTGCTTCAAGGTGGGGCGACCACCACACTATCCACTAACTTGCTGCAGTCGAACAACTGCTACTAGTGACCCTGTAATTCAGTTCTGTTGGAACCAAGGCATTGATGCAATGTGGCCAATGTTGGTGACTCTTGGCACTGGTGCATTTATTTGGTGGTGCAAGTGTAAAATAGTTGCTCAATATCTAGGAAGCGTGGGAACCTAATGCAGGGTGGCATACCAGTGCCCAACACTAACGGTCACCAACATGCTTCGGACTCATGTCTGGATATTTCATTTTTTGTTTATATGGGACATGTTTAGGGCACATCAAGGACACACTTCTGACATGCGAGGGACTTGTTTTATGATATTCTGTGGACATGTTTATGACACTTGAGCTAATGCCCCCCCCCCCCTAATTTTCAAAAGGAGAAAACAGGGTATTTGACCAATATTAATCAAATATTGGGTTTTCTAGAAATTAGCAAAGAAGTTCAAAACAAAAGGCTAAGATTAGACATGAACACTGTTAATTTAAATTCACGATCAGTCAAAGGGAGAGTGAAGTGCCTGACAGAGAAGAGGTTTAATAGTGTGGTGAGCTTGTAGTGTGGTTAGTTGTTTTGGTGGAGCTTGTGGGTGGCCAGTGACAAAGATTTGGTACTTGCCTAGCTCTGTATTTGTTCTCCAATGATACATCTATCCCATTCTTGTTCAGAACAAAGTACTAGCTCTATTTTTGTTATTTTTTTTTTCTTCTAATTATTATGGATATTTTTGCATATATTGTTGCCCTGTTGATGTTGAATTATTGCTATTATGTGGATGTCCTAACTTTTTCATTGACTTGTTTGGATATTTTTCCATGCTTTGCTTATTTTGAGGGTTTTTGGGTTGATTGGTTCCCCCGTTTTCTAATTTTATTTTTTCTATGAGCCATTATAGACCCTAACTATGTGATTGTTCTGTGTCCGTTCCATGCTTCTTAGCTTAATATGTTGGTGGGTATCCTGAAAAAGTGAGGTGAAAGAAGCAGCTGGAGTGATGAATCAAAGGATTGGAGACAGGTTCTAGCTGATTGCAATTCTTTACTTCATTCTCCCAAAGGTGACATGTTATCACCTGGAATGATAGATGAAAATATCGGCCACTAGTTAAGATATCAGCTAATATATTGGATATTTGATCGATATATTGTCTATTATGTCCCTGAGAATTTTTTTCTTTCGATGTATACGATTCTGATATATATTGTTCAATACTCCAACTCTAATATGACCACTACCGATACCAATGCCAATATTTTCACCTGTGCCTTGAATACATCTTAATAGAACTCTCCAAATGTTGATGGACACTTTGGTAACTTGCAACCCTTCATGTTGATAGCAAACATCCTCTTCAGAGTGTTCCCAGCTTGTCTGTAGCTCCTTTTAGTTTGGTTGGTGTGGCTCTCCTCTAGAGGGGAAATTGAATCCTGGTTGGCCCTCTCCTGCCAAGTGAAGTTATTGGAATTACAAGTATGCCTTTTAGGTTAGTTGAAGGTTTTTTGTTTGTGAAATATGCACCAAATAGACAGCAATCAATGGGTGGATTTGTTGCTATTTGTCTGATTCTCTGCCTCTGAATGAGAAAGACCATCCTATTTTTTTTTTTTTTTATGACACTTCAGATCTTAGAAGAATGGTTTCTGCATGGATATATTTTGGCTGCTGATCTGATGTACATATAAGGTGCTAAGTCTACTATTCTACTCTTTGCAGCTTGTGAAGTTTGTTTTATGTTGTGAAAATCTTTTTCCATTGATGTTTCATCTTAAACTTGGATACCCATACATCAGCAATAATGTTTATGCATCATAAAGTGAAAATTGCTATGTAAATGACTCTGTCTGGTTTCAGCATCTCCGCAGATAATCTCAATGCTCGGAAACTCCTATCCCTCTGCAGGGGGTCCACTATCTCAAGGCCATGTCCAATCTGTGAATAATCTAAGTTCAATGGGAATGTTAAATGATGTTAATGCCAATGAAAGCTCCCCCTTTGATATAAGTGATTTCCCTCAGTTGACCAGTCGACCCAACTCTTCAGGAGGGCCTCAAGGGCAGTTAGGAGGTTGAAATCCTTGCACGTTTGTGTTGTCTTGGAATGTTTCTTCATGAACTTGCGGTTGTACTTCAAGATAACTTATAGTGAGGAGTTGCAGGTTCACTCAGAAAACAAGGGCTTGGGGTTAGTTCAGTTCAGCAAAACCAAGAATTCAGCATCCAGAATGAAGATTTTCCTGCCTTACCAGGATTTAAAGGTCAGGATTTGTTTCTTTTTTCTTGTATCTGATTGCTGTTAAACGGGATGAAGTATCTTACTTCTTAATGCTTCATTCAATCCTTGTTAAAGATCGAAGCTGATATCAAGCAGTAGTTTGTTACCATGAAATTGGCCCTAGCTGCACCCTCTAAAGGGTGAACTTTGTTTCAACGTTAAGGTTGCTTCATTTTAACTTTGAGATCGCAAGTCGTAAGCCTTGAATGAGAAAAATCCCTATTTGTATTGCTAGAAATACATGCAATTCTCTCTAGACCTTGCAGCTCAGGGGGCCGTAGTCACTAGGTTATGTCTTTTATCTGGGGTACTCCTTCCGTCCTATTTTGTTTTGTCACAATCTGTTTGATGTCCACAAATGCTTGTGTTGACCTTGGAAGTTCAAGTTATTGAATAAAATGTCAAATTTTTGCAGAATAATTCATTTTCCGGCATTTTATATGAGTGGTGGAAGGAAAAGGGATGTTATATGGCAGAGTAATTATTGCTTGTTGGGCCCAAGTAGAAAATGAAATGGTGGTTGATAGATGCCCTTTAGCAGTTAAACCTTACCTGCAAAACTGCTTTTTACCTGTGTATTCTGGTGTAGAAGAAGTGCTTAAGTCAAACAATTTTTTTTTCGAAGCGAAGCATTTTGTCTCAATTAATCATTCCAGACTTCCCAAAATCCTTCTTACCTATCATGCCTTCTTTCTTTTAAAATAATATACTAAGTCCTGTTTTTGGTGCTTTCATCATTGCTTTAGGTTGTTAAGCAATAAGCCCCCACATCTCCTATATCTCTGCTTCATATTGGCCTTTTACAGTTCCTCACACACATGCGCATCCATGCACACAAACACAGGAGTAAGATTGAGCCAAATGGTCAATGGAACAACATTGATTAAAGACGGTTCCCGAATTTGCAAAAATAGCCTTGATCAAGGTGCCCACGGAAGAAACACTCTATCTCAGCTTTACACATGCCCACTCACATTAACAAATCTTTACATTCTATAATTTGTCTGTGTGGGCGAGAACTGGAACTCAAAACTCAAAACTGGGAGAGGATTTTTTAATCTTTAGGATCCTTGGAGCTGCAATTATCTATTTGGATTTTATGAAACATTTTAGCTACTATTTGTGTGTAACTGTAGCCCATCTTTTGGATATCTTCACTTGCCTTTGAGCTTCAAGTATCTGTTTTGCTTTTATAGTATCTGTTTGAGTTTTATCAATGTGTTTAGCTTGCTTGTGTGCACGCGCACACCTGCCCACCCACCAACTTCAGTGCTTCAAGTATCTCTCTGTGCATGTGCATGTGATAATGCTGGGGCAGAATTGGAACTCACTCATCTTTTGGATTTCTTTGCTTTTCTCCAAGCCTCAACTATTTGTTTTGGTTTTATCAACCTGTTTGTCTTGTGTGAAACAATTATTTATGCTTTTGTTCATATCAGCAGTCCTGTTCATGGATTTTGCATTATCTTTTATCAAGTTGAATAATCATGGCTACAAGAGGCATATGTTATGCAAGTAGAAATAGCAAGTTAAGAAAAAGGGGTTAGTTCATATTAGGCATTACAAAGATATCTACAACATCTCTGGGGAGTTCCAATAAAAAGTAGAGTATTTTGATTGCTAAGAAATTTTTAGTATGGGAAAAGGCCAGCTCTCAACCTCCCCTCTTACTCAAAGGGCGAGTAATACCAAATAACCTAGGTGGTGGAATACAGAGGGTTAGTTTGTATTAGGAAATCAAAGATATCTGCACCATCATTGGGAAGCTCCATTTATAAGTAGAGTATTTTGATTGTTAAGGAATTTTGAGTATGGGAAAAGGTGAGCTTACAGCCTCCCCTCTTACTACTGAAGGGCGAGTAATACCAAATAACCTATTAGGTCGTGGAATACTGTGTGATTCTTTACATGGTTTTGCAGGTAGTGGCATGCAGCATTACCTGTCACTAGGAGCTAACATTATCTTTCCATGTTGTCTCTGCCATAGTCTTGACTCTGTATTATTAATATTATTTTTTTGGTTGTCAAAATCTTGCCCAGGTGGAAATGCTGATTATGGTATGGATTTGCATCAGAAAGAACAACTTCATGACAATAGTGTGTCCATGTTGCAACCTCAGCACTTCTCTGTGAGTAATTTGTGAAAAATTTTAGAAAACCTCTGGCATTTGTAGGATCATGCGCTTTTGTCTTTTATTAAGTTCTTACTATCAAAGATAGAATGTGCAGATGGGGAGATCTGCTGGATTCAACTTAGGGGGTGCCTATTCTTCGCATCGTCTGCAGCCACAGCATTCTCCCTCTGTCAGTAGTAGCAGTGTCGCCTTCTCACCTGTAAATAATCTGGACTTGAACATTTGCATGGCTAAAATATGTTTTCTATCTCTGCATTCTACTTGCAGGTTTGCTATTTGATGGTACTAAGGATTCCCTGGCAGGTTATTGCACAGGGAAGGCTTAGACAGCGATGCAACTAGATGTCATTGGAATATGTTTGCTAAGATAATATTGTTTTGGATAAGTTGAGGGAATGGGTAGAGACAAACATTTAAGGAGAATTAAAATTGATGGATTTGGGTAGGGTACTTGTTACGTCCGCAGTTGCATTTTATAAATTTGACATAAATAAAACTTAACTCAAAATACCAAGATACGACATTACAACAAATACTATTAAATAAAACCTTATTTTAGAAAGAGAAAATCCCAATAATAAATGACACGGTCCAAAAGTAGCCCCAAATCAATCCACCCATTCAATGATAATCCAAAAAAATAGCAAAAGGCAATAACTGGTCATAACCAACCTTGGTAATACTACCAATTAAAAATTGAAGGTCTGTGACCATAATACACAAACCGAAAAGCAATCGGTTGTTTATGATACAACCAAACTGACTATAATTCCGGTAACACTAGAAATATCCTAAAATAACTCTTTCAGAAATAACCCTTCATTCATAATCCTATCATAGATCTAAGCTTGCTAATGTGAAAAGCTAGAAAATACAACAACAGTGAGAATAAGACTCTGCAAAGTATGTATAGTTTATATATGTGGATATATATGAATAAAATAGGATGAATGATAATAATAAATAAATGTAGAAATGTCAAAAAAATGATTTATTGATAAAAACATATGAAAAATATAAAAATCAAGGATCCGTGATGATCTCACTGACAATAATTGAATATCAATGATGGGGCTATGATTGCTTCCCCATAGCCCAAGCCATATGTTATTATTCTAGACTCATTGGTGATCTAACTATATATTATTAGCTATAGATGGGGTCAAGTGTAAACCTATGGATATTATATATGATCTTTGATTGCAAATAATATATTAAGATATATTCGAATATATTTTGTCAATTATCTACAATTATTTTATTTAGTTAAATTAAAAAATTCTACAATTAATAACAAACATATGAATTTTTCCAACTCTGAAAACTAATAATCTTTATAATTTAAAGTAGAGTATTTTGTCAAATAATTGTATAAAATGACATGCAAGTTCAAATATTCAGAATTTTTAATATTTTTTTGTCAATTTCATCCGTGTCAGTGCAAGCCTTCAAATCTTATAAATGAGAGCAAAATAAATATTCATGTCGAAATATGCATAATGTAAATATCAAATGACAACATGCATGTAAATATCAAAGAGATAATTGAAAGATTTTAACAAAAATGAAGAATAAGCGTAGATACACTTGTTTTAAACCGAATATTACAAAAATTTAGGCAAATTAGTCTCGAAAACAACTTCCTTCGCTTTCTCTCTCCTCCTCTCTCTCTTTTCTTCTTCTCTTTCTTTCTTCTCTCTTGAACTCTCTGCCAAAATGACCTGAAACACGAAGGATTGTCTTAAATAGATAGACTGGCTCACGAGCATTGGTTGTGTGCCCATTAGGCACCGAGACAAAACACATGCATATACAAGCACTTGCCTATTCTATTATCCCACATACAAGTGCCGTACCTGCACAAGTCAACTACCGTCCAACTTTCCTGAAATATTTAATTTTTTTTCTGAATAAAAAATTGTTCTCAATACTCGTTTAATTTACTTTATTACTAATGTCTAAAGCATAAATTAGGGGTCAGATTTTACAGTACTTTCAACTGCTTGTAATAAACCCAAAGTGGTGTGAGCCTTGTGCGGACCTTGCATATAGAGCTACCCCATTCTTTCAAGTGCCCGATGTTTCATTAACTTGAGCGGACCTTGCATATAGTGCTACCCCTTTTCTTTTCAATCGCCTGTGATTCCTGATAATGAGACCTCTAGAAAATTTTTTGCTTTGTTAAAATTTTATTAGGAGCTTGTAGGAACTCCATCTGCTTCACACCTTTCCTCTCCTCTCTATCCCTCCAAACATGTGGTCACCTTATTAATACTGAACCCACGACCAACAAAACCCGTATGTAACACCTTATCCTTCCATTATCCTCCATTTTCTCTGTTTCCTAAATTCCTTGCATATATGTCTCATCTGTGATTTTTTAGCCATTTTGGTTCTGATGTGAACCTGGGAAAATATTCAATCCGGACCTTTCAAACAACACAATCCAATTGCAATTTGAGGCGTTGAATTTATTACCTGCACACTGTAACAGAAGCAAGAGGTGGAAGGGACCCAGGAAGATTCTCTTGGGGGGACCCCTCCGTTCCTTAAGTTAGTAAATTATCCTACTTAATAGATGGAATACTGATAGTGTTCTAATATAGATAAATCATTAGGAGAGAATTTATTGGACTTGAATAGATGTGGCAAGCAAAGGTTGAGGCCTTTTCAGGCTGTATGGTCCCTTTGTGGGGAAGACTAGCTTTTTGCCCAGTTAAGCTGTGACCACAAAAACCTATACATCTCTTGACACTATGTTTAGTGTGGTGGCAGGTGGGCTGACCAAGAGGAATTAATCTTCTCTCAGAGAGACACACTGGCTAGCCAGTATTTATGAATAATTTGTGGACTTGGACTCGCCTTGGAGGCTCCTTGTGGTGTTCAGACTCTTTGGGAGGTCCAACCTCCAGGGCGGTCAGGCTTCCTAGGCCTCTGTCCTTTGGACTCCCTTCCAGGTCTTAAATTAATTCCTGGCCGTCCAACCATCTAGGGCTCGGGTTTGACTTTAATTTTTCCAAACACCATCAGGTTCTATTCCATTATTTGATCTCATTGCTCACTCTTATTCATCTTCATGGTCCTCTATTTTTGGCAGATGCACAATCTCTTGGTTCATTAATTGGACATTTTTTCCCACATGGCAAAACTATAAATATTTTTGGAGAATATTTTTTGGCTCCATCCAAGCACCACAGATGACCCATGTCCTCCATTACTTCATCCAAACTTCAAACTGGAAAAACAATCATAGCCATCCGCCCATCCATCGCCTAAAACCAGAAGATGAATAATTGTCACCTATTACCATGACCTGTCACCAGGGAACCATATAGAATAAAATAACCATGTGTACCTACAACACCATCTAAAGGAGAAAACAAGAACTTCTAGGCAGTGCTTGTGGGTTCAGTGTGATTCGTTGTTGCTTTTTGGTTTGTTTGAGCCATTGTAGGACCTGGTGGCAGGTTATGGTAAGTGATTAAAGCTCAGCTTGTGATTTTAGGTGTTGGATGGGTTGATGGAAATGGTTTGATTTAATGGTTTAAGGTTTGGATGTATTGAAGGACATGATGGTGTGTGGTGGTGCCAGAAATTTAGCATAGGGTAAAAATATTGTCGTACTTCTCTTTGCAGAGAAAACAATATTGTGTAAATAATGATCTTTCCTAACTAAAAATTGTTAGTGTTAATATGTTGCAGTAGAAAGTATAAATTAAAACCTTATTCACTCAAGAATTAACGGAGAAAGGAAGTGTATTCTTTGAGATAGTTGGAAATGCTTTGGAGTAGCCTGTTAATGTAGAGGGTTTATTACTGAAAATAAAAGGTCAATTTTTGTTTAACAAAGCAAAAAAGAGGGTGCTGTGTGTAGTAAGCTTAGATTGGGGACAGGAATTGTATACGGTCAATATGTTATGCAGGTGATATTTTGGGCTGGGGCATCTCCGCCACTGTAGTGTTGAGGGTGGGGGGGTTTCGG